>VXBJ01003374.1:133024-173794 GCA_013400055.1 Nycticryphes semicollaris | reverse complement strand
TTTTTTTTTTTTTTTTTTTTTTTCCCAACTTCAGTGCTTCAGTTCTTCTTTTCAGTCTTCTTTCTTAAAGGGTTGAACATAAGAAAATTGCCAGTGGCATCAGCTGATCAGCTGGCTAGCTGACTAGTTGATCTGGGATTAGTATCCCAGGGAAATTTTTTACTCTTACCAGTTTTGAGGTGTTCATCTACTTTCATCTAATCANATACCACGCTAGATAAATAATAGCCTCTCAAAACTATATAAAGCAATCTATCAGAGAAACATGTCAAACTCAGAAGTATATGGTAAACTCATCTATCCAAGTCCTCAAGTCTTAGGGAGGTAAATATTTATGACAATTAGACCTAAACAGGTATTCTGCAATAAAATAAAATAAAATATTAATTGTCATGAAGTATTTTTAAATGTTTCAATAACCTTGTCTCTCAAGGTTTTTTGATCACTTCAAAAATACTCTCTAAATCCCTTCCATTCTATCTTTCTCTTTTATAGCTATGATTAGAAGATTTTTTGAAGTTTTGATGATAGATCAAAAGTTTCTTCATTTTTGCAAGTAAGTAGATACTTGCAAAGATGCAGAATTAATGCAAGGTACAATCCCAATACAGACCTGTGCTTCTAATAAAAATGAGCACATTTACATACTCTGTGTTCTTTCATGAAGCTGAAAAATTAAAATAAGCTGAAAGCCATCAAGGGTTTTATAATTAAGGAAGAATATGGCCTGGCTTGTAATTGTTCTTTACACTTCTGTAATCAGAACTGTGAAAAAAACACAGTACTGAGCGAGAAACAAAATTGTCTCTAACATGTTATACCTCTTTTGCCCTCACTGTATGGAAGCATAAGTTCAGAAGAAAAGCACTGATCTATTATCTCTGATTCAGCCCAGGAGGATACTTTGGCTCAAAATAAGTCTGAGCTGGTGACTTGGAACAAGGAGAAAGTGGTGGAGAAAATTTAGAAGAAAGAAGATGGGTTATACTGGATCCTTCAAATGAAAACACCAAACATGAAAAAAAAAAAAAAAAAAAAACCACAAAACACAAAGCCTCAAAACTCAAAAGGTACCAAAATAGGGAACAAAGTAAAAATTTGAAAACTGTGATGTGCATGAGCAAAATCTTCCAAATGAAAGTTATGAAAGTGAATCATCTGGGAAGTGTGCCAGCCTAGGTGGCATGGAGAGTTATCTGTCTGCAGAGCTATTCAGCCCATGTGGAGTTGGCCTGCATTTCCAAAGAGGCAAAGAAGCCTAGTACCTCTCAAGCCCACAATCAAGATGTCAAGATTCCTTCAGGAATATGTAGTAGCTAAGGGCACCTACAAGTTACTGGGATCTAAAAGCATAAGGAACTTCACAACTCATACAGGAAAATGGGCAGCATGGGGACATGGAGATGCAAGAAAGCTTCCTTGACAACTCATGAGATAAATGAACATCTTAGCTTTGGACTGCCAGATCTGATTTTTCCAGCACAGTGTTCTTCTGTCAACCCACTCCTGAGGTGCATTTGTGTGATGCAAAGCATAGCAACACGGAAGATCAGATATCCTTGAGGTAGCTCCAAATAAGCTGATACAACATCATGCAGAGATATTAATTTGGGTTCCTGAAGTAATAGAGATATATCGATGTTGCACCACGTGTAGGCCAAATAAGTCTGTCTCTGAAGAGCTTCAGCTTAGCACTCTAGTGAGTGATTATTTTCTTTTTCCTTTGCAAATCTGGTTTATCTCAAAGCTGGATTCCCTCTCTACACTAAGACTGAATATTTTAAGATTTTTTTTCTTCTGTCTGGTTGATTTTAAATGTGGAGCTAAATTTATGTTTCAGTGAAGCTACTGTAGTGTTTCCCACTATTTGGTAGCTGAAGTCAAACAAGACCTACTCTCAGTTTCCAGAAAAGCTGAAATTGTGAAGTCTAGAATTTCTTAGCTCTTTGTATGTGACCTTGTTTTATTGTCAAACTTTTATAACCCCTGCAGTATTATCTGTAAACTGAGATTTATTTTTGTTCCCCACTTCACTGTGAAGACACAGAACATTTTTGCTCATATTGCTGTAACAATAGCTTGATGCTAAATGTGTTTTCTGCTAGTAAAGAAAGGTGGGAGAAGAGAGGAAAGGCAAAACAGTAGTTTGCATTTTGGGATATTTTCTGCTTTCTCTAATCTTATGCTTATCCCTTAAATATAGAAAAATCTCTGAAGGCATTACGGCCCATGGATAAGGCCATGCTTGAACAGGTGCACCTCAAAGTGGTTGTGGATGATTTATGCCACAGCAGGTATAACTCAGAAGAGAGTGTGTGGCTTATAGATAAGGTTCCACTTGGGCCAGGTACACCCCCAAGGGACTGCAGGCTGTGAATAAATCCAAACCAGAGCAGGGCCAAGGAAAGGAGTTCATTACAATGTTAAACCCAATGATCTGGTCTGAAAGGACCAGGGTGTAGATTGTAATGCAATTACCTTTAAATTGTTGCAGCTTGGGACTTGAATTGCATCTTATGGGTATTTTTTTTCTTTTATTTTTATTTTTGACAGAAAAATGCTGGTTATTCATGGTGGTTCAACCTAAATATATTTCTTTTGCTGTTGCAAGCTTCCCAGAACTGGCACTAGTTTAGTCACTATTAGGCCACATTTAGTCCTCATTTACACTTTGTAGTGATGAGACTGTCTTGAGAATCTGTCTCCAGGTTAATTGTTGCACTCATGCTGCTAAAATAATTTGGTTTATATTTGTTTTACCCTGTATACTAATTAAGCTAGCAGATATCCAAGTCTAAAATTGGACCTTCAAAGTTTTGCCTGAACTTACTGGGAGTATAAAATCAACATAAATGCGAATAATTCCAGGACTAAAAATACATGCATGATTAACATGTTTGGCAGAATTTAAGGCAGTTAACGCACATATTAATGCATGGGGGGAAAAAATAACATAGCAGCATTTCTGGAAGTTGAGGCTTATTCCATGTGAGCAAAATATGACACTACTAGCCAGGAGAAATATTTTATTCCATTTCTGTAACTCTGAGTTTCTTCTCTAATTTCTGTTGTGAATTTTGCACATTCAGAAGATTTCTTGAACTTTTCATAATCAGATGGGTAGGAGGAGAAACGATCCTTATTGTGATACACTTCTTATTACTAACATTGCAATTAATGAGAGAGATTTTCTGCCTTTTAAGCTTCCTCATTAGTTGTTGGGGTTTGGGAGTGGGGAAGCATAGTATGAGAAATCCTTATTCTCCTGTTTCTGGCAATAGAGACCTAGCTTGTTTCTTTCTGTGGTTTGTCATCAAAAAGTACATGTTTCTCCTCCCAAGATTATATATACTGTCATCATTCCTTCCATAAGAGGTACACATGCAAAGAAAGTTAATGGAATGGCATCAATATAGAAACAATACAGTAAGATTTAATGGAATCGTATTACAGCTATCTACACACTTATCATCCTAACCAGTTTTGTTTCCCTAAAACCTTTTTCTAGACTGATGGTAATAGAAATTTTATACAATAACACGTTTTTCAGTCAACTATTAGGGTCCACCTGGTAAGATATGAGAAGGTACCAAGGCTCTAGCAAAATTATCTTTTGCAAACAGAAGTCATTAATGTCTTGGCAAAAAGATTTTCTCCTTCTGTGTGTGCATGCAAGTATATTTATGAATATACATTTACTCTGAATAAAATATAAAGTGAAACCCCAACCATAAAAAACTAATTGCATCGTTTAGAATGTTGAAGGACTAAGAGAAGAAAAACCCGCAAACACAAGCACACCAACAATGTTTTAAGCATCGTTTCAGTTGCAGCTTATAAAAAACAAGACTGACTAAAATTCGGAAAAATGCCAGCTGGTTATTTACACTAAATAGAATGCAGAAATATATGCATTGAACTCCTCCCCTTAAAATGCCCTTTTCAGCCCATAAGCCCATGTAGGAGCTTTTATTGGGTAATCATACATAATCTTAATAATATTTCACCTTTCCTTTCTTCTCTGTTCAGTCCCGTCTCATTACTTTCTCATTATGTGTTACTGAACATTTGTTTATAAGGTCATTGTAAGGAGGTGCCATGTATCTTCTGCCTATTTTGGGAGGTACATTATTAGACATTGAAAATAGTGAAAGCTATTAGCTATGACAATTTTCCTAAATGCCCCTTAGAGGAGCTGCCATGTCTGAACTCCTCAAGCTGAAATAACGTTACTTGAAACTGGGAAAAGTCGAGCAGGTCTGGATTTTCAGCAGCTTAAAGACGAGATGGGTCTTTAATATCTACTTCTCCACCTCTCCATTCATTACAGTCCTGCGGGTTCGCATATTTGTCTGAGAATGAGCTAAACGTGTGCAGTACAAGGTTTTCACTCTATGGTGCAAATACTTTCCACCAACTTCACTGGTCCAGAGATGAAAACAATAGCAAGGTTAAAATATAGATCAGTATTAAGTGATTCACTGGGGCAAGGAGGCACTTTTTGAGTTTAGAGAATTTCTGGCTGAATAGCTCCTTTTTGGCCTGAAAAAAACACATTGTGAAAGAAACATTTAGTTAAGCTTTTAATCCCAGAACATTTGTTCCTTTCCTACACAAAGATCAGGATAACTAGATTGGAGTCTGGTGAGGACTAGATGAAAACTAAGTTTCCCTTGTTTGTTATCCTAAAGGCTGAATTCAATGTGAATGTGGAACCATAGAAATGCAGGTCTAAAGAGTTATGGAGAGAACTCCTCTGTGCTCCTATGCCTAGGCAAGATCAAGCACTTCCATCACTGGTGACAAATGGAAGACAACGGAATTTCCTTAGATATCCTGGTGCAATACTTAATTGGCATGTTTTCTCCTTACCATTGGATAAAAATTTCATCATTGAAAATTAAAGTTGATTTTTTGCCTGATTCCCCAATGTTCACAAACAATTAAATTCCATTATAACAAATTAATTTATACTGAATCACTTTTGATAATGTTTCATTTTCTTCCCTGGTGTTAAACAAGATCATTTTCATTTAACCTTAATGGGGCATATTTTCTGATGCCTTCCAATCTGTCTACACCTTTCTTTAACTGTGATTCCATACTGATGCCTCACTACTTAATAGAATTAGTTGACAACCAGTGTGGACACTGGTCCTTTGTAAACTGCTGAAGTAAGATTGTAGGGAAGGTAACAAGAATATCCTTATGTTATGCCAAAACTCCCACTACACATTTCTTTATGTTCTCTTTCTGCTTTACTAGATTGACCTCCATCATACTGTTTTGGGGAAAAAAAAAACCCCGACTACCTATTATATGGAAGGTTCATGGAGATTTTTGAATGCAATCTGTCTTCTGAATAGAGAACAATAAGCAAGTTCTGTGAAAACTATCAGCTTTTGAGTAAGAACAACTATAAAACATCAGACTCTGTTTTCAGAGCTCCTTCAGTTCCAATAGCCCAGTGCAATTGCATTTGGTATAACTGAGAGGAGAATTCAGTCCTCTAAACTTCTTAGCTCAAACCCCAAGCAGTGATTGCTCTATAGGAAAAGCCAATGACACTAACTAGTGATCTTTGGGCCTTTTCAGTTTGGCAGGGTAGCTTTGTGCAAAAACTGGAGGAAACTATTTTGGAATNTCAAGAGTGGAAAAATGGTGTGCAATATTCAGGCCAGTTGTGTACTCTAAATATCTCTATTTTACTTCTAGTTTTAAGATCAGGCTGAAAGGCAAAACTCTGGCTAAACAATTTTTTGACTGTCTAAGCCTTTTGGCATTGAAAGTTTTCTAAAGGATTTCACATTTGCAAGAAGGAAAAATAGGATAAAATTATAGAATACTGGCTACAGAAATTTTAATGGAAAAATCATAGAATTGGATTGTTCATTGCCTTCTACCCAGAAAGAAACAATAACGTTACTTCTGATATTTATTCATGTCTTTATCAGGTTCTTTATTATGGATGTTATTCAACTGATTCCCACAGCACCTGATAAACTTGATTTGATCAGAACAAAAAAGATACTCTTTCCCTGAGAAAGTTAATTTAAATTGTGTTTTCTAACATGCCTTTTATTTTTCCCAGGCTCCCTCTTTTTTTTGTTTGTTTGTTTTGTTTTTTCTTCTTTGGTTCATGGTCTAAGTAGCATTTGTAGCATTTTATTATTGATTTTCTATTCAGGAATATGTCAGATTGTAGTATTACTGCAGAATCTTTTCTCATACCATTCAGTTGCAGTCTCCTTTCCTGTATCTCTTCAACAGCTGAAGTGAAACATTCCTTCAAAGCCATTACTATCTGTCTAGAAATATTGAAAGAAATGCCATTTTTATGCAAGGGATTGCAATTAAACTATCATCTCTCATCTAGAGCTATGCAGTAGAAGAGGGAGAAGTCAAGGAATAAACATCAGACAATTTTCATAAGGAAGAGCAGAAAAGGCATGAGCTAATCAACAGAAAAGCAACACCAAACTCTCTTCTTATGTGCAAAATTTTGGCCTACTGAGATAATCCTCTTTCAAATTCATTTTAATGGGTATTCATGTGTAGGACAGGATGTTTTATTTCATTCACAGTCTAGCTCCGTTACTGTACTTTGGAAAAGGAGATGGAAAATCAACAAAGAATTAATACAAATTCTCTTTAGCATAATGAATTTATGGCAGATACATCTACATCTGTCCTCTTTTCTTCTGACCTGTGTGAAAATTAAGCATTTGAAATTACCTAGTACAAGTCATTAAAATGGATTGTCTGATAGTAGTGGTGGTGAACATCACTGCAGAACTCAAAAATGTGCATGAGCAAGCCTGCTTGTTGAGAATTAGGGTAAGGAGAAAATAAAATCAGATGGAATCTCAGATTGTGCAGTCAGCAGTACTGTGTCCATGAGTCTTGAACTGTTTCTGTCTGGATATGCATGAAACTCTGTGTCCTGATTTGCAGCGATTTTGCCAGTGACTTTGCTAGTGATTTTGCTAGTGATTTTGCCAATATTTCATTCTCAGAAGCTTTCAAAGCAAAATGAGCTTAAATGAAATTCACACTACCTGATATATGCTTCCCCTTCATTAATTCTACCAGCTTGTTCCAAAATTGAGAATTCAGTCCATCTTATATGAGGCTAAACAAAAGGCTTAAGCTACAGAGTCAAAATGCCTCCATTGACTCAAGAAGGAAGTAGTTTAGGTCTGGTGCTAAATATATCTATCTGTAAGTATCCATACCTGCACCTGTTTGTAAAATTATTATTCTTCCCTGCCCAACACGCCAAAGAAATCAGTCTCATAGCAATTGGTCTTGTTTTCAGCTCCAAAGGTCTATTCCTCAGAGAGAGGGCGTCAAAAAGTTGACAGCAGGTGTTATTTGCAACAGTACAACAAATACTTAAGTGATGTGGAGAGTGTTCCCAATCCTATCAGTTTACATGATATTATATAAGTATAAATAATTTACCTGAAGGAATCCTTATTCAGTGTAGGCATGTTTTCTGCAAACTAAGCTGGAGAGAGAACCTTTGGTCTTGGACTTAAAAGTAGTCATGGATTATACATCATACACAGATGAAACTATGGAATACAGGTAGAACATAAAAGCAGGACTGCTGCTCCTTTAACTCACTATGACCCTTTTTTCCACGATTTCAGACAGAATATGAGTTCTGTTCAGAGACAAAACACTGTGGGGCAATCTGTACTCTCCATCTAATTTCTTACAGAGCCTTCACTTTTGTCTTTCTTGTTTTGTTCTTGTCAATATTCTTATGCTTTTGAAAGCTAATGGGGAAACTTTTGGATTTGAACAGGTTTTGGATCAGAAATCTTGGGAGATAGAGCTAGTGTGCTACTGTAGAGAGCACTTCTGGCTGTGTTCACATAAGCAATTAGAGTTTGGGAAAACAGACATGGTGATGGGCTGGTTTTAGAGTTTATATTGTGTTCAAAAGTATTTTACTGCCTTAGTCTAGAGCAATTCCTTTTATCCAAGTGACTCTTTAGAGGTTCAAAAGAGGACTGTTTTCTTCTTTCAATATAAACAAGAGGTTTTGCTGCTTCAAAGTAAAGTCCTCTTTCTGCACAGGAAAATTCTGCTAGATTTTTCCATGAACTCATTATAAAACTGATTCCTTATTTAGGTCTGTGTTGCCTTATTGCAGTGATTTGCTAAAGTTTTGCAAAACTGTGACAATTTTTTACTAACAAAATAGGGATATCTTAGTCATACTGATCATTATTTTCTGGTAACAGTTTTTTGCTCTCTTTCTCCCATTTCCTTGATCAGATAAGTGTGCTTTTGAGTCACATCTGTGATGAAAAGAAACAAAGGACTTGGCCAATCACAATCTACAGCACAGTTCAAGGAAAAATATATAGGCATTCCTTTCCCCAGTGCTGCAAAAAATGCAAGTCATGGGAAACACTGTCTTCACTCAGTGTTCAGAAATCCTTCTGAACCAAGGTTTTGGACATCTGGAAACCCTGACTACACACACACTCAGAGCATGTACACAAGAGCACTCCGCTATTCCTGCATCATCTGCTACCACAATGATCATGTCTTAAATCTTCTGGACACACAGCCTGTTCACAAACCACATGTGCAGCACATGCAGGGAATGCTGCTTCTTGCTGCAAACCACATGCAAATAGGTGTCCATCTGGGACATTCAGGATGGAAAGGCAGCAATTCCTAGGCAATGGGAACTCTCTCTGACAGAATGGCAGAGAACTTTTGAAACAATCCCTGAGAGAAGAGAGAGGTCAGCAGTATAGAAGAACAATATTACATTTTAAAACTGTTTAGCACCTCTGGGCAAAAGGTGTATGAGCCATTGAGTGTTACATTAGGTAAAGATCGAGAAGACTTATGTTTCATGACATATTAAGGACTCAGAAGACAAATCACATCTATTCATGTCCAGTATTCTCCCTGACGTACACTTTTACTTCTGTTTCATAATGAGGCAAAGAAGAAGTCCTTGAAGATTTTCATTGCTAATACATGACAATTGAAATCAGCTATATCTTGTGCCATATCTGTCTGGAACTTGTACAAGTCCACAAAGCACTATGAAATGTTTTGGAAAATGAGAGACAGGTGACTGATTGGTTAGTGTCTATTTTGACAGTTCCTATTAGATTGTATAAACACAGATCATGATTTTCCCTGTCAAATTGATACTGTCCTGTGGAAAGGGGAAGTGAATGATCAAGAAAACACTGGCATTGAATGTGAAAAAAATCTGAATATTAGGTACACCACCAGGGAACTGTAGCAAGAATGTAATAGCTTAAAAAACACTCTCAGGAATTTTCACTCACTTACAGAGAACTTGGCCTTTTCACACAGGCAGATGATTTCTCCCCCGCCGACCTGAGAAGATCTGAAAACTCAGAAAAACCCCAGTGAAATGAGAATTCTTTGGATATATATGAATCTTAAAAATCTTTATCAACAGCATTTGAAACAAAGCTTGCTAAAAATCTGAGGATGGCGACTGCTGAAAGTGAAAACCAGACATGGGACAGATGATTTGCATTGCCTTATAAATGTCTTTGATCATTGCCATAAGATAAATGAAGTCTTGGAATGATTAAGCCTCCTAGACTTCCAGTTTTGCAAGAACATCTTCCATTACAGAAAGATCTGGTTTCATTCACAGGAGAATCATTATCAGATAAACATTAGGGTTTCTTTTCCTAGGCCAGCCTTTCTCTAGGAAATGCAACAGTTTATTGTTTCTTATAGGAAGGGCAGAACTGCAGCAAAGATGTGCTGTGCAGGTGTTTCACAGAATCATGGAATGATATGGGGTTGGAATTGACCTCTGGAGATCATCTAGTCCAACTGCCTGTTACGGGCAGCCACACTCCTCTGCTAAAGCAGGTTCACCCAAGAGCAGGTTGTACAGGAACATGTCCAGATGGGTTTTGAATGTCTCCGGAGACTCCACCACCTCTCTGGGTGGCCTGTTCCAGTGCTCTGTTACTCTCCAAGTGAAGAAATTCCTCCTCATGGATGGAAGTTTGTGCCAATTTCCTCTTGTCATATTGCTGGGCACCACTGAAAAAAAGACTGGCCCCATCCTCTTGACACCCACCCTTTCTAAGTATTTATAGGCATTGATCAGATTCCCTCTCATTCTTCTCTTCTCCAGACTAAAAAGACCCAAGTCCATCAGCCTCTCCTTATAAGAGAGATGCTCCAGGCCCCTAATCATCTTTGTAGTCCTAGATACCACATAGGTGCCACTGCGGTACAAACTAGTGGAGGGAAGGTGGTGTTGATGATCACTGTGTTAGCTGTCACATACTTTGTCATTTCTGAGAAGGACGGTAAGGAAAGGGACAACAACTGCCCAAGCTTCCAGAAAAGAGTTGTCAATGGTGGGTACTGATTTCCATTAGTTGATGATACAAGTCTATTTAGTTCTGCTCTAAAGAACAGGAATTTGTAACTATTGGCCATGGAAAACAATTCTATGTCAAAATTGGATTTTACTACCAAAGACAGTATTAAAAAACACTGAAAAACATTTTCCTAATTAAAAGAGAAGTAGGCCTCCAAAGATTTCTGAAACATTCACAAACCTTTATTCTTAAGTGTGGTCTCTGCTGGCCAGCTGCATGATAACATCTGGCTACAAACCACCCTCTGACCACTAATTCAACAATAAATTAGCCAGTCCATACTGTGAAGGTGTCCCTGCCCTCTGAAAGAGCAAATCCAGTGTCATCTCCCCTTTGTGAGGCTTAGAAGATTGCCCCATTGGATCCTGGCAAATGAGTTTTAGCTACAAAGCTTCCTTATTGTTTGAAAATAACTTGCAAGACATGCAGTCTTTCTGAAGATTCAAGTCCTTCAGCCTTTCCTGGTAACAGAGATGCTCCAGGCCCCTCATCATCTTGGTGGTCCTCTGCTGTACCCTCTCCAGCAATTCCCTGTCTTTCTTGAACTGGTGAACCCAGAACTGGACACAGTACTCCAGATGGGGCCTCAACAAGTCAGAGTTGAGGGGCAGGATAACCTCCCTCAACATGCTGGTCACACTTTCCTTGATGCACCCAGAATGCCACTGGCCTTCTTGGTTCCAAGAGCACACTGCTGGCTTATGGTCACCCTCTTGTCCACCAGGACTCCCAGGTCTTTTTCTTCAGAGCTCCTCTCCAGAAGGCCAGTCCTCAACCTGTACCTGTGCAGGGGGTTATTCCTCCCTGGGTGCAGGACCCTACACTTGCCCTTGTTGAATTTCATCAGGTTCCTCTCTGCTCAACTCTCCAGCCTGTCCAGGTCTTGCTGGATGGTGACACAGCCTTCTGATGTGTCAGCCACCCCTCCCAGTTTTGTATCAAAAGCAAACTTGCTGAGGGTACATTCCACCCCTTCATCCAGGTCATTGATGAAAATAATGAAGAGGACTGGACCCAATACTGACCCTTGCAGGACTCCACTTGTTACAGACCTCCAGCTAGATTCTGTGCCACTGATCAAGACCCTCTGAGCTCTGTCTTTCAGACAGTTTTCAATCCAACTCACTGTCCATTCATCTAATCCACACTTCCTAAGCCTACCTATGAGGATGTTGTGGGAGACTGTGTCAAAAGCCTTGCTGAAGTCAAGGTAGATGTCATCCACTGACCTTCCCTCATCTATCCATCCAGTCATGCCATCACAGGAGGCAATCAGGATAGTCAGACATGATTTCCCCATGCTGAATCCATGTTGATTACTTCTGATAGCTCTCTTTTCCTCCAGATGCTTTGAGATGATGCCCAGAACAAATTGTTCCACCATCTTTCCAGAGGTGGAGGTGAGGATGACTGACCTGTAGTTTCCTGGGTCTTACTTCTTGTCCTTTTTGAAGACTCAGATGACGTTGGCTTTCCTTCAGTCCTCGAGCCTGTTCTCCAGGACCTTTCAAAGATGAGGGAGAGTAGCCCAGCAATGACTTCTGCCAGCTCCCTCAGCACTCACAGGTGCATCCCATCAGGACCCATGAACTTGCAGATAATCCAATGTACTTAACAGTTCCCTAACTTGGTTCTCAATCAAGGGGAAATCTTTTGTCCAGACTTTCTCTGTGTCTACCAAATGTGGGACTCCTGAGTGCTGGCCTGAGCAGACTGAAGCATAGAAGGCATCCAGCAACTCCTTCTCTGCATCCTCTGTCACCATGAAACCCACCTCTTTCAACAGCAGATCCACAATTTCTCTCAGTTTCCTTTTGCCTCTTATACATTTGAAAAAAACCCTTCTTGTTGACTTTGCCATCCATTGCCAATTTGAATTCCAAGGAGGCCTTGGCTTTCCTCATTTCATCCCTGCACACTCTAAGGGCATTCTTGTAATCTTCCCAAGTGATCAGTCCCTTTTTCCACTCATTGTAAACTTCCTTCTTTCACTTGAGCTTTTTCAGAAGCTCCCTGATCAGTCACACAGGTCCTTTGCTTCCCTTGCTTGACTTTTTTTTCTTAGGGATGCACCAATCCTGAACTTGGAGAAAGCAATATTTGAATATTAGCCAGCTCTCTTGAGCTCCCCTAGCTTCCAGGGCCCTAACCCATGGGTTATCTCCAAGCATTTTCTTGAAAAGGCCAAAATTAGCCCTCCTGCAATCCAGGTNGGACTCCTGAGTGCTGGCCTGAGCAGACTGAAGCATAGAAGGCATCCAGCAACTCCTTCTCTGCATCCTCTGTCACCATGAAACCCACCTCTTTCAACAGCAGATCCACAANTGTACTTAACAGTTCCCTAACTTGGTTCTCAATCAAGGGGAAATCTTTTGTCCAGACTTTCTCTGTGTCTACCAAATGTGGGACTCCTGAGTGCTGGCCTGAGCAGACTGAAGCATAGAAGGCATCCAGCAACTCCTTCTCTGCATCCTCTGTCACCATGAAACCCACCTCTTTCAACAGCAGATCCACAATTTCTCTCAGTTTCCTTTTGCCTCTTATACATTTGAAAAAAACCCTTCTTGTTGACTTTGCCATCCATTGCCAATTTGAATTCCAAGGAGGCCTTGGCTTTCCTCATTTCATCCCTGCACACTCTAAGGGCATTCTTGTAATCTTCCCAAGTGATCAGTCCCTTTTTCCACTCATTGTAAACTTCCTTCTTTCACTTGAGCTTTTTCAGAAGCTCCCTGATCAGTCACACAGGTCCTTTGCTTCCCTTGCTTGACTTTTTTTTCTTAGGGATGCACCAATCCTGAACTTGGAGAAAGCAATATTTGAATATTAGCCAGCTCTCTTGAGCTCCCCTAGCTTCCAGGGCCCTAACCCATGGGTTATCTCCAAGCATTTTCTTGAAAAGGCCAAAATTAGCCCTCCTGCAATCCAGGTTTTCAATCCTACTTGTTTTGTGCATACTACCCGTGATCCTGAACTCTATCCTTTCATGATCACTGCAGCCAAGGCTGCCCCCGACCTTAATGTCCTCCACCAGTCCTTCATTTTTTGTCAGTATTAGGTCCAGTAATATACCGCTCCTTGTTAGTTGCTCCACCACCTGAGTCAAGAAGTTATCATCAGTACACTGGAGGAATCTTCTGGACTGTAGACGTCTGGCTGTGTAATCTTCCCAGCAGATATCAGGATTGAAGTCCCTCATGAAAGACAATGCCTGCAATTGCAAGGCTCCTTTGAGCTGACTGTAAAAGGCCTCATCAACTTCCCCATCCTGATCAGGTGGTCTGTAATAAACGCTCACAATAGTGTCCCTCATGTTGGCCTGCCCCTTAATCCTCACCCACAAGCTCTCCACTCTTTCTTCATCCGTCCCCAGTGAGGGCTTTAGGGACATTTCCTCATCCACTATCCAGTCATTAACATAGAGGGCAACACCTCTGTCCCTCCCTCCTTACTTGTGCCTTCTGAACAGCTTGTAGCCCTCAATAGCTACACTCCAGTCATAGGATTCGTTCCACCAGGTTTCAGTGATGGCCACTAAGTCATAGCTTTCCAGCTGCACAGTAGCTTCCAACTCCTCCTGTTTGTTGCCTATGCTGCATGCATTCATGTAGAGGCACTTCAGCTGTTCTGTTGGCTCTGTGTCCCCTTCTTAGGGGTTTCTCTGTTGACTTCACCTACCTCAGGAGCTGCTGTTTTATCTCCATAAGACTCCCTTAGTGTCAGCAGCCTGCCTCAGGGATACAGGCTGAAGGCACTTACTAGCATCCTGTCCCTCTAACCCTGGTGAGATACCCCACTTTTCCTTACAGACAAGCCTGATATTGTTACCCCCCTCCCCCTTCACATCTAGTTTAAAGCCCAGCATACAACATGCAACTCCTCTCTGAACGCATTTCACCAAGCTGTAAAAACAAATGGAAAGCATTTAGGTATTGGAAAGATCTTTTGCAACCTTTTTCATTCCACATTTCCCCTCCATATAAAAAACATCATGTACCTGCTAATCATTATTAATAGTAGCAGTATTACTATTAATGAAAGACATCCATCACCATAAAACTTAATAAATTAATATGATCCTGTAAACTTAATAGTTTATCATTGCACATACTTTGCTTCTGGAAAGCAGTTTCACTTTATCACCCTATTTTTTCCACTCTATGTCAAATAATAGAAGTGGGAATAATTAAAGACATTTTGAATACCATTCTACATAAGTTCTTCCTGTTTTAATTGAAAGGATGCCCTTTGAGGCATTCTTGTGCACCCACTCTTTACCTATGCACATAGTACTGAAACATTTTGGTTCTGTCTCTCTGGATAGAATTTTACTGGCCAAATCAGACACAACCTGTAGATCAGAATAATTGCTCACAAACAGTTCTGCTTAGTTGGCTAGAAAGGGAGCCCAAGGTGATGAGATCAGACATAACTATATACATGCAATGTCTAAATTTTCAGGAGGTAAATGCCATCTTATTGCCTACTTGCTTAAATTAGGAAGTAGAAAAAGCACTACATGCAAAAATGTCACTGACTAACTTTGCTTCATATAAACTTGATAACCTTAATTGATTTAACCTTTAGAATATCTTTCATAAAGAATGGAAGACTACATACCCATTAGTGACACAGATTAGGATCCTTAAAGTTAGGTGTAGAGTGAAAGCCAGTAAGATATTGAAAAGTTTGGTCAAAGAAAGGTCTAATGATGTAGATACTAGACCTTTAATTTATACTTGAAGAAGTATGGGTGTTTGCTGGAGCAAAGGAAAATCTGGGGAAAGGATTTGTTCCACGTTTGAAAATAAAAGCCCAAATACTGGTTATGGCAATTATATGTGTTAAATTTAATTTACATTCCTGCATAACGATGGTGTATATATAGCGAGAAAGGATTCACTGTGCGTTTTAAGAACAACTATGTCACGAGCACTGAGAAAATATTGACAGGCAAAAATGTCAGTACTTTTTTTAAAGCAGAATTACAAACTTATGGTATGATGAGAATTTAGCAGATGCAATATGTTAGTGGCAAGAACATTTCATACTGTGACATGAGCTCCTACTTGAAAGATATTTCCAAATTGCCTTTGATGGGAATGCTTGTGCAGACTAATACTCTGTTAAAAGTCCAAATAGTGGGAAAAAGAAAGTAAATGAAAAAGCCAATATATCAAAGTTCATATAAGTGTCTACGAAATAGTGCAGTTGTAAATGAGAGGACATTAACATGTCCTCATTGTGTTCCAGAACAGAATGAGGTACTTGCCACTTGGCAGGATCATGGCGTAAAAAAATAATTAGACTTAATTTTCAGGTAGCCCAAGCATACAGGTACATGTCCAGCGGTGGTAAATATATTTGTAAGTGTGTTTTACACAACAACAATGTTACATATTGTCTTTTTGCATAAAAGAAAGCACAGTGAAGCATTATCACAGAATCACATGCAGGAAAACACTTGCACAGAGGGTGCATGAATATGAAGAGCTCTCCTTGTTCCTAAGAATTCTCTTGTTCCCCAGTATAGATAAACAACTATCCCTATAAAAGATGGAGAAATTAAGGCAAAAAGAAATATCTGTAAAATAGCACATTCCCTAACCTACATTCAGCCATAATCCAGAACAGAACTCCAATTTCTCCTCTGTTACTTTCTCCTATGTTAAAGCTTTCTTCCCATCTTGTCAATGTTATCAATGTGGGTTTTCTCTACAGAAGTAGAAAATTTAAAGTTTTTGTTCTACAGCATTCAGTCTTCTTCAATGGCTGCAAAAATATTATATACACCTTTCTCTACCGTAGAAGTAAATTGCTTCAGCTGTGCAAGTTATTGACATTAATAAAAGCAATCATGTTCAGTAGACTTTATTTGAGGATTTCAGAACAACCAAATGATGAACCGAACATGACTTTTATTCGGGTTTTTTTAGTGACTGTGTCAAATGAAGGATGGGGAAATTCAGTAATTTGAGCTAAACTACACAATCAATATGGGAAGCAGAAATATAACTCATTAATCTTGACTGCAAGTTCACTGCTATATTCTTTAAGAAACACATTCTCTCTTGATTTGGTACTCAGAAAGCCTGATTTAATTGTACTTTGGCTTATTGTCTTCGACTTTACCTTTTGCTGTATTTCTTTGAAGTTTCTTTATTCTCTTATAACTCTGATACATTGTGTGCCTCGAGAAATCCACAGAGAGAGGTACATACTTGTCTCTGATGGTATATGACATTGCAGCCTCACAAACTTCACTCTGTTATAGAAAACATATATTTCTGCAAATGTAAACAAAGAGTTTTATGGGTATCATTTTGGTTTCCGACTTGTTCAGTGCTATCATCTTTGTTGACTGTGAGTATGTGCATCTCTGTGACTATGAGTTATTTTCTCCAGATGGATGCAGATAAACTTCTTTAAAGTAACTTCGGTATCTGTTGACAGGTCTATGCTGCTGCAAACCACCCTTGCCTAGCAAAAGTCGTGGCAGCTAAGATCCTAAGTGAGAAATGCTTTGCATCCGTGGATTTCCACTAGTGGGTGTTTAATCATCCTTCCCGTTCTCTTGGCTTTATGTTCTGTGGTGATAAAAGCAGCAAAGCATAGAAAAAAAAGATATTTCGACTTTCAGTCAGATTAAAGAGCTTCACAGCTCCTTTCTACATTGAAAGGGCAACCTCTGCACTTACTCTGCTTCTGAGTCTGTTTTCTTGGTCTTGTGTGAGAAATTCTAGCCAGGACTGCAGTGCCCGATTCTGATTAATACTTTTGTATACTGCTACATACTCTAAGGCAAAATGGTGTAAGGAGACATTAGTATAAATATGTCTTAAGGTCAGTGGAATTATGTCAGTATATTGATGTATGTGAGAACATACTCAGGCCCTTAGGTCTTTCAATTATAACTGAAAAGTGAAGGGAGTGTCAAGACATGATTCACTGGAGAGCATATTGGAAAAAATTCAATAGAACAGGGCAGGGTTCCCACCAGCTCTATATTGTGTTGCCCACAGATGCCTAACCTTTTTAGCAGATAAGGGCCATTCTGCGAAAAGTCTGTGGTCAACCTAAATTATACATTTCAGTATGAAGGCATGGGGTTGGAGACTCCTGCAGTTTACAGTACGCACAGGAATATCTTTTCTTTTTTCCTGGTAGACTCTATAACTGTCTTTAGCACTCCTTAGAAAACTCCATGCCTTGGTCCCTAGTGGTGTTTAGAGAGTCTGATAACTAGCTGCCATTTTACAGAAATGTACTATAAAGACTGCGATAGGCAAAGATAGGAAAATCTGCCTTCTAATAAAAATTGAATGCAACTGTTGTATATTTATTCTAAATGGTTTTTTTCCCCGCAATCAAAAGACACATTCTCAATGCTTGCTTTCTCTGCAGAAGTGGCCAATATGTTCATGAAGTTTGTTAGCTCCTCATGTGCTTGTAATTGTTTTATGATGGGTATTAGTTGGGATGTAAACAGAAGATGTTCTATAGAACAGAGTCTAGTAAAGTTGGGAAACTACTCAAATACTAAAACTTGCATCTATATCACACCATTATTTACTTGTTAGTCTATAGATCCCAGCCCCTTCTCTTCCTCAGAAATCTGACATTCCATGTGTATCTCAGATAGATATCCTGCAGTATGGCCCACAATGTTATTCAAGCAGTGTACAGCTAGCTGAATAGCACTAAAATCTGTCCTCGATTCTCCCATCCCTAAAAAATGGCTTTGTTCATTCCAATTGCCACTGCATCAAGCATTGAAGAGTCATCTATATGTTTCTGGCTTTTATTACTACTCTTATAATAAATAACTTGGATGCAGATTTTTTTTTTTTTTGAGTAAAGACTCTTACAATGTCAGCTAATAGTTTGGATATTTATATTAATAGTGATGCAAAGGGGAAATACTGGTGAGAAAAACTGTAACTGAAGAAAATAAATTAGTGTTTAGATTGACAACCAAGGTATCGATGAGAATAAAAGTGTGCACTGTATAGAGTGGCAAAAATAATGGTGGAATAGGATGTCATGGAAATACTAATTGCAGCCATGTACAGTGACAGTCAATGGGGACAAGCAGAGGTTTATTTAAAAGATATCTCCTGACAAAGACAAATGGGTTTGATTTGTTTATTTAAAGTATTACTCTCTTGGATGGCCTTTGGAGATATGTATCTCATTTCCCAGTGGACCCTCAGTAGGATGTGGGACGGGAGTTGATGGAAGTTTATGTTTCATAGAAATTCAGGTTATATCCTGTAGAAGGAAAATGTGTTGCTGCAGAAATTTCAGAAGTTATACATGGGTTCTTTTGGAAAATTTAAGTCAGTGTTACCAAACTATTTGGTTACACAACACAGAGTTCCCTTGGAACAAAACTTCACCACAAATTGCTTTGCTGGAGAAGCTCAGTTCCATCACACAGGGAACACTTGAGATCGTGGAGGTGAAATACTGTCCCCATAGGTAATTAATTCTGCAGCATCTCTTCTCAGACTATCGCTATCAGGCTGTCCAATTAGATCCAGCTGCACAGACATTTCGACGCATGCCCTCAGGCAAGTAAATTGGCACCACACCATCATTTTGCTCAGGCAGCAGCCATGACTGAAGTGGTTTTAGCTATTAGTGAACCAGCTTCTGTCATGTAGATCCCCTGAGGCTAAAACTATCCATGGAGATTCTTGTTTCCCTGGCCTCATTTTTTTGTTAAAAAAGTTGTTGTTGAATTTCTGCATGGGAAAAGAACAAGAAGCTTTTTTTTTGTCACTAGAGTGACATCCAGTGCAGTACAGTTTAGGCTAGCTATTAAGAAATGGGGAAGATGGGGCTCATGTCCCTGTTCCTAAGACTGTTTCTGCATTTAACACGAAACTGGTTAAAACACAGTGGAAGAGACCCTGGGATTAAAGTCCTGTTATGTACAGAAACCTAATCTGTTTTACACTTTCTCCAGGTAATGAATGCTTCATTTTTTGTACCACTTTCAGTGCTACTTTTTAACTCATGTGTTCAATTCTGTAAAATACATACTTGACTTGGGCAGGTACAGAAATTTCCAGAACCTGGGGGCATTCCAGTTTTAAATACAGAACAGAAGTCATGTCAACAAACTGTTCCCATCTGGAAGACAACTATTAACTAAGGTAATCATCTATCCTTTTGTAGCCAAAGGAGAGAGAGCTTGGCACTCCAGAACTCAAGTTCATCCCTTTCTAAGATAGCCATGGGATTAATTGCTCCCTGGGAGTGTCTGTTTGTCTCTGCAAATGATAGCAAGAACCAAAATAATTAGGTCATAAAAGATGCTATTGTATGGCTAGAGTCGGATATGACGGAGGTCATCCCTAAATTCTGTTGAAATCTATCTTTGGGCACATGAGTCCTTTGCAAGGTGATCCTGAGTTCATATACTAAGAAAGACAAAGAATTATTTTTTCCTGATGCACATAGAATAGCTACATTGCTTAAGCCTGTTTTGAACTATTGCAGCCATTTCCAGGCATTTTGTGTTCTGCTCAATAGAAGGTTCATAGACCATTTCCAGTTATTCTGTTTTTAGTCTTCTCTACTGCCTCTTAAACCAGGAAGTAAAACTAGCATTGAAGCCCTGCGCTTTTGTCTAAGTGCAAACCAGACTTAGTCCTTCCCTAAAACACGGGAGACAAGTTCAGTTCCATCCTCTGTTATGAAGGATAACTTTATTGGTCCACTGAGCTTGAGATGTTTAGCCGCCTGTAAGACAGGATACAAAAATCCATTAGTAGGTAAAGACTGCTTTGTATAGGAGAGATAGGATTGGCCCTTTTAAACAAAGTATAGCACCAAGAGGAAAATAACTCTGTATTGAACGTGTTGCTCTGAGTATGTGACACTTGGGAATAATTCAAGTGCCCCCTCAGATTAGATAGTAATAAAGAATTGTTGGACTCTGAGTTCATATGGATCAGTTCCCTTATAAACATGTCTTGCTGCTTGCTGTATTTCCACTTGTATACTGCTTGTTTTCCCTATGGATGTATTTTCTATATATTAGGTGAAAGCATTGTGAGTGGTTTTCAGTTGATCCATAGAGAAGTGACTTCATATTGAAACAGAAAAGCCTGAAACTAACATGTTATCTAAACAAATCATGAGTTAATGACTTTTCCAGTATGTTGGGTATAGTCTGCACACTTTTAGATAGCACAATTTACACTGAAAAAAATATAGTGGCACTGAGAATTACAGCATAGGGTTTGTTGGTTAAATTACTGCCTGAGCATTTAGAACTTGTAATGGCTGCTCTTTGCTGCCCGGTTGGCATTACAATGATTTTTCATTTTGTGCTTATTTCAGCATGGCCTGATGGGGATACAGAATTCACAGAATCACAGAATTATATGATCAATGATCAATTGATAATCAATGATCAATTATATGAGCAATGATCAGATTCCCCCTCAGTCTTCTCCAGACTAAAAAGACCAAAGTCTCTTAACCTTTCCTCATAAAATAGATATTTGAGGCCCCTGATCATCTTTGTAGCCCTTCAAAACAACTAGTCAGGCTACTCTGGTCAAAATTAAGCAGAAAGATCAGAGAAGATGATGATAGGTCCTCCCACCAAATAGAGAAGAAAAAAAAAATTAAAAAGTTATACAATAGCTGAAACGCTCTCTTCAAAACTAAAATCTTACTATACAGAATATACTTGTCAGCTGTGCTCTGCTTATTGCAAGTACTGTGTATTACAAGTACTGTGCAGCCACAAAATAAGGGAATGTAACTAGTTTCATGTGATCATAATAGTTCCCTTTGAGAAGAGGAGGAAAGAAGATATGAAAAAAGTAGAGGTGTATTAATAAGTTTTTACAGAATTTTGATTAATTTTTCATGTAATGTTGCAAGAAGGGGTAGACAATGGTGGGTGGGAAGAGCTGTATATTACTTTTGCCTTATTAAAAGTCATCTTTAGGGCTTAAATTTCCAGATTTATTTTCTCTATTTTCATGCTTATTTTGGTAGGCTACATATGTACTTTTTTTTTTTTTTTCTTGTCCATCTGGCTTTAAAAGACTAATGAAAAACTTAAGCTTAGATTTTCAGTCTTCAAGCTGTGTGTGTATATTTAAGTTCAAACTGCAAGGAGACCCTCCTTTTAGTTTTGTTAGGGCTTTGTAGTTCAGTTACTGTAAACAGCTATTACTGAAATACAGTGATTTGTTGGGAGTTTATTAGTCAGATTTTTCTGCTCAAGTGTTTATTTAATGTTTGGCTGCTTCCTACATATGGGTCCAGAAAGGAAGTGAGGTACAGCAGAATCTGTGCAGTTAGGCTCACATCCTTTCTTTAAATGCATGTGAGAGAGCAAGACAATATTAGGAAAATGCATATTTAGTATTATAAAGTCAAAGTGATCTTACCTGGAGGTAAAGTGCCTCTGACAGGAGAAAGAGAACTGACTGATTCTTTATGAACTTTCATCTAAAGTTGGTTTTGATTAGGTTGTGCCACTCTAAATTATTCTTTACATTGTGGGAGAGCCTAGCACATGCAGATGCATAACAGCATTAATTTGAAGCTATGTAGGCATATTAATGAGGTAGTACAGTCAATCTGTCATTTGCATTTGCTGTAACTTCCCGTTATTTTCCCTGAGTATTCATCCCTATTTCACTATCAGTGGAATCCCATTGTGAAGAAGGCAGCACATGTCAGAGGCATATTTTGAAACGCAATTGACTGGTTTCTTAAACATTTAATTTATACCTGTCTATAAGTGATCTATCACACATCTATTTTTATTGAGTGGGAAAAATTTATTCTGATGCTAAATGTGCCTTCACATACACTGCATCCAATCTGGCACATGTGTGGTATTTCTTCTCCTTGGTATTTCTTGCTTTATGAGTCCATAGTTTGTGAAACTGCTGTTGCCTTCTGTACAGATCTTAAGGTTGGGAGTGCTACAACCACCTTGTTCCTTGCTTTTTCAGCTGCATATTTCAGTTTAATAGCTACAGTACTCAGGATCTCAAGTTACTGGAAATATACAGGCTAGACAAAGGAAAGATCTTAAAGAAATTATGTAATTTAGAATGGATGTTTTGGTGGGAGGTGGGGAAGTCATTGAACAGTTCATGGTTAATGTTATGGTTTTATTAAGAATTAAACATTTTCATATGAGAGATCTGTCAATATTAATAAAATGAGATCAATGTATAGATTAGAGTCTTGAGGAAACAGATTTTAGAGGGATACTTGACGTTTTTAGTACTTGAGTAAAAAAACAAAACAAAAATCAGAGGATAGGAAGGGTTTATTATTTTTTTCTGTGACAGTGTTTGTAGTAGTAGGAATATTCTAAAAATATTCAGGAGTTAAAGTGACTCTTCTTGTGTGAAGAAAAACAAGTAAAAGGCTAACACACGTGCTATATTTCATACCTTCTGATGTGGAGAGACTGGAAGCATGATAGTATCTATCAGTCTGTGCTATATAACAGCTCAAACTCTCAAGGCTGTCGAAGCTCTCTTATAAATACTTATTCAGAGAAACAGTCAGATTTTGACTGCTGAGATTAGAAATGAAAGAAAGAAAAAGATATTAATCATTTGCAATGTGCCTGAATCACAAACAGCCTATTTTCCCCTCCATGTGCCACATTAACAGATTGAGTTGCCAGACAATGTGAATTTCTCAACTACTTTGCTTGTGAAGTAGGCTAGGAATAGCAGGAAAGGGAATAGAAATGGTGCAGCTGATTTCTATTCAATCTTTTTACTGTGTAGGGGCCTAGAATGTTCTAATGCTTTTTGCTGCCAAATCTCTGGTCCTGTTTGTGAGCACCAGAAAAAATGGGATCATCTCTGGATCCTCCCCTGCAAGAATTTTGTCTTTTATTTAATAAGTTCATATATTTTCTGGTCAAGAGTTGACCAAGAACAAGGAAAATGAAATTATTTGGAGCAGCAGCTTTACGGAAGCAATAACATATTCTTTAAGGTTGTGTAGTGGCACCTTTTACATTTCCACATATTCAGTCATAAAACTTTATAAATCTTTTTTTGTTTGGTTTGGTGTAATTTCTTTTGCCATTTTTCTTGTGACCTCGCAGCTTTGATATTATATGTAGATGTTATCGGCAACGCTTAGTCTTATTTAAACTTCAGTGGAGTTTGACAGGCAGAGTGACTATTCATAACCTCAACTTGATCCTTAAGTACAAGAGAAGTAATTTTTCGGCTTGAGGTAGTAGCTGATGACTGCTCATTTTTAGACCACGTGTTTCAGAGTTCAGACAATTTCATGTTTTTCTTGGGCATGAAACCTATATCATTAGGAGGACTCTGACCTGGAGTCAGGAGTGGTCAACCCCCTAATTGATTATCCTATCTCCAACTGGAACATCTTCATAGGTACAAATTGTTAGAATAAGCTTCTGTGTTCTTAACAGGTATTTTATATCTATTTTCTGAATGTCTTTTTGTTTTGATTTATGTCAGTGTTTACAAAGATCATTTCCTTCTTAGTAAAGTGCAGTGTGTTGTAAGAATTTCACTGTGTTTTGAGGGGTTGACTCATGCTTCTTTAAGCCAATTTTCGCCTTGTTTTCACTCTGTTGTTAGAAATATGTTTGTGTTTTGTAAGTATGTAAATAAAATGGGCATATTTGGGCATTTACATCAAAGCATTTACTCAGATAAAGAAATACGCTTCGTTCCTTGATGTTTTGCCATGTGAGGAAGCTTGAACTAACAAAGAATCAGCTGGTTTAAAGAACCTCCAGACTCCCTGATAAAGATATGAGGTAATTGAGAATTGGCAATTATAACCAAAGTAAGTCTAACCAGAGTCTTAAGGTACTAGCCTGGAATAAAAAAAATTACTCTTCTAGCTACTTGTAGAAAGGAGGGAGTACATGATGTAGTGAAAACACAATACAAAGACATGATTCAGAGAAACAGGAACAGTATTTTAAAGTTATCATTTAAGAAATAAGTTTAACCAATAAAGTTGGTTATTGTGATTTAGGTAAAAATTTTGAAGTTTATCTGTGTCTTTACCTGAAGCTGAATATCACTAAGATATTTCAACTGCTGATAACTCAGATGAGAGAATAGCAACAATGTTTCTCAACTGTACAACGTTTCTTCACCGAACCACTGTAGAGAATGTATTGACTTTATAATTATACATTCCATGTTTAGTTTTTTCCCTGAATTTAAACTGGCTGTTGAGTTCTACATACAGTATACCAGGACGGTCTTACAGAAACGTTATTCTGATTAAAAATTAAATCAACTTTTATATCAGAATTAAAAAACATTGTTCATGTTGCATCATATCTGTTTCCTGACTGGAAGATACTATAAAAACTTGTGTCACCTTCTGGCTAATTTCTAAATATATAATTTCATAACTTACATCATAAAATTTATTTCAGATTTTAATTTGTGGTTTAGATTTTAGGTTTTCAATAGGAAAAAAAATTGTTACTTATAAGCATTTGATAAAATAGAATTTACTTTTCACATGTGAATTAAAGAGAATTTCCTCTAATTTCTCTCAGAATTGTTTGCATATCAATGACTGAAAGTCAGGCATGTTCACACCCTGTGTTTTTGTTTTCATGTTCATGCATTTGGGAGTTGTAGTAGTATTTTAGAATACCAAAAAAAGATTTGTAGAAGACTTGCTGAAGCCTCCTCAAGGCAAAAGCAACCATTTGTGACAGACATATGTCTAATCTGCTTTTACATACCTCTGATGATGGAGGTGTCTTAACCTGTCTAAGGCAATTTATTATAGTTTTAGCTATTCTTCCTGCTACAGCCTATATCCTAGCATTAATCTGTCAGATATTACAACTATGAAGATTACAATACTATGAAGTAAAGTTATAGAACTATCCATGCAGCTGGCATACTGTGGGCAATAGAGATGCACATTTACTATACGACAAATAATGTTATCTAGCACAGGTCATGAAGGGAGTTATTTTCTGTATTTTAGTCATTCTGGTGATTTATACTGCAATTAACCAAGAATGACTGAAGACTTGAGTATACTTGCTATCAAAAAACAAGCCATGGTCCTGTCAGTCAAGCTGAATTGGTTGGAAATTTGGTTCGTGCTTCACTTTTCAAGAAGTCTTGAACTATAGCCTATTCATGTCATACCAGCTTCTGCATACAATCATGATGGCCCATGACTTTAGCTTGGTTTGTATAGCAGTCAGGTCTATATTCTGCATTCTGTGTTCCAGTTATCATTTACCTTTAAATGAAGTGAGCATAAACCTATAAGGCATATATGTGAAGATCACTTAGAGACATGGATCTCACTTCCCTGACAGATATTATGCCTCTACAGACAGGAAACATGTACACAACAGTGGGTAGGGAGCTTACATTTAATCCTCAAAGATGTGATGTTCACCTATTTTCCTTAATTTGACACCTGCTTTTTCTTATCTTGTAATGAGTCTCAGAACACATTTCATTAGAAGAGCATTCTGTTTTACATACAGAAAACTCAAGATGGAGTATCTTGAGGGCTTTTCCCCCACTTTGTTTGAAAGATGCTCGGCTAGTGTTAGTACCTGAAAACAGTCACATTTTTATAGAGTGTGTCCTTGCAATCACTGGAATATGAATTCCCTCTTGGGACACCAATAAGCCGAGTTGGGCTGACTGCACATTTTCCCCACTCTTCAGTATTCTTCAAGTGATGATAACTTTTTGTAAAGGAAGCAATTCACATCAAGCTGAACAAGTAAACCTGGAACAGCTAGAAAGCCCACAGACTTGGTCTTAAAAGTTTATAAAATAAGGTAATATCTTGTAGAGCACTGTTTCCTTCCTGCAATCTGAATATATTTTGATCATTTCATCAAATATTTGCATTTCAGTGCCCAGAAGGATATAGATATCTGCTTGTGTTTTTTTTTTTTTTTCCTAAACCTGGATTAATCAAGCAGGTTTCAAAGTCCTGGTTAGTGAAAATAAATAAATAATTTAAAATATTAATAAATATGATCACAGCATAGATACACAAGCTTTCATATCTCTGAAATCTAAGTTTACTATACATTTGTTATTATGTCTTTTGGTGAAAACAGAAGGAAGGCATTAATTCTTATTCTACAAGATTTTCTGAAAGCAATAGATTTCAATGCAGAACAGAATACATTATGAGTTTGATTATACAGATATTTAAAGTAATTACATAACGTGTAAGTATTACTGTCTTTGCTAGAGGCTCAGTGTGTTTATTCAGAACTTTTCCGTATCTCTGACGCAATATTATCTTCCCTAATTAGAACAGAACATATTTACCTATCGTGTTTTATGGGATTATAAATTAAACTATATTAGTAATAAGATGCAACCTTATTACAGGTAGACTGTGCCTTTGCACATTCCAGCTAAGCCCATGTACTTCTCGGATGCTGACAAAAAGGAGTCTCATGTACTTATTGTATTTTGTAGATAGACAAGAAGTGGACAACACTGGAAGGCATTTAATTGTGCCTTTAGATTGTGGGCTCTTTGCACTGAGAAGAAAGACAAAATACAGAGAGACTGTTTTGTCACTTGTATCCATTTTTATGACATGTGTAAGTGACACATCGAAGTGTCAGTATCGCTAATTAAAACAAACAAGCAAAAAACCAAAAACAAAACAAACAGCTATTTTGGAAAGAAAATAGGGAATTTTTGTTATTTGCTCTGCAGCCTAAATGAAATTCTGTTTTAAAGCAATTTGATATTTTAAATCATTGCCTTAAATGTGAGTGAAGTTCCAAGTGATTTATTTCCCCTGACTGTCAGGACTATCAGCAACAGCTTGAATATATATGGAGTTTTAACTCTGTTTCATGTGACACCTGCTGCAGATGATAAGACTGAAGAACAGCAGGGACTTCTTCCGTGGCTGCATGAAGGTCAGGGGTGGTTGCTGCACCTTCAGTAATCCAGGATGAAAAGAGTTTGGATGCTTTTGCATACCAGAAGTGCCCTGCTATTCACTGAGCAAAATGGCCTTCAAAACTGTAACAGATAAACTCTGAGCTTACTGAGATCTTTTATTTCATTTTAAATCTGTACAGCTGAAAAAGGCACAAGACTATTGAATAGACTCAAGACTATCTAATTAAATTTCTTTCTTCTAAGTGCATGAGAAGATGTGCTTGTTTTCATGAAGAGAATTAAGAAGACCTCTTTTGTAGCAGCAAAACAATGATAGTCTGGAGAACATGGAAGGCTTAATGGTGTACAATTTATTTATTAAATTCTCTGTAATGAGAGAAAAAGAACATTTCTGAATTTGTGTTAGACTGGGTAACAACAGAGATAAGCCATGGAGACACAACTTAATTTCTTCCAAGTAGTATTGTAATAATAACTTTCACCACATTCAGTAGCACAGTCACATATTGCTTCTCAAGTAATATTAGTAAAAACTAACATGTCTAGGGATTTGTTTGGTTGGTTTTATTCATTTATAAGAATATATAAGAACAGCCATACCTAGTCAAGACAGAGATCTGGCTAACACAGTATCCTGTGGTAGTGGTCCAAACAGATCATCATGGGAATTTATAGGAGCAGGGGTAGTGTATGCAATGTGTATGATGTACCCTATACTACAATCATACTGCATCATGGGCAGGACTGTTTGTATTTTGGTGTTAGTGTGTGTCTTCCAAATCTTCCACACTTAATGCAAGCCAATGTAATGCTGCTATCCAGTTTTTTAGACTTGAATGGGACATTATTATGGTGCTGCCTTAGCCCTACATTTCTATTTGTGTAGGATACCCTCCTGTTTTCCATAACTAGAAAAGAGTTTTCCGATCTTCCGTACAAACCCTCAACTTAATTGATGCCTCAACTTAATTGATGCCTCAACTTCTAAGGCATAAGATTGGAATATGATGCTGGCAAGGTAAAAGTGAGAAGACCAGAGGAAAAGAAGGAATTAAGAAGCCTAAGTAGCACAGGGCTATTTATAAGAGAGTTTTGTTCACGGGCAGGGAATGGTCACATCAAAAAGTATTCAGATTTCCACACAGTGTCATTTGCACAAAGACTAGAATGGTGAGTGCACTAAATAAGGTTATGAAATTATTCTACTAGGCCCCCAGTACTTCTGGAAAATGCACTCTAAATGGAGACCTTTTTACATATATAATGTTGTAATTACAGTAAGGATTTTGGTTCAAATTATGTGGTCATCCTTTTCAGGAAAGCATCACTTTCAAAATTTATTAACAACTTGCATGCTTCCTGCTAATATGTTTTTGATTTTTACTGCTAAAAGACAGATTAGCTTCTATCAGGCCAAAGCTGTCTGAATGTTTGGATTAATTTGGTGCTCTATCTTGTCTGAAATAATGGTATTTTGAAATTTCACCAGCTGGCCAGCAAGATTGGAATGAATATGCATTCCACTGTACACTGCAAATAGCAGTATAATCAGGAGGACTAAATGAGAATAACAAAATTGGTTAACTTTATTTTGATTTTCAAAATTAAGTGAATAATTAGAACAGTAACTTTAAAAAACATTTGCTAAAATGTAATTTCATGAGAAATGAGACAAAATATAAAATATAGAACTTACTGTCTTATACAGTAACTATGATTAAAACAATCTAGAGATCTGTGTAGTTAACAGGATAGATCTATTTAAATCATAGAATAGTCTGTGTTGGAAGGGACCATAAAATCATCGAGTGCCAACCCCCCTGCAGTGGGCAGGGACACCTCCCACTAGACCAGGTTGCTCAAAGCCCCATCCAGCCTAGTCCTGAACACTTCCAGTGATGGGGCATCCACAGCTTCTCTGGGCAACCTGTTCCAGTGTCTCACCACCCTCACAGTAAAGAATTTCTTCCCAATATCTGATCTAAATGTCCCCTCTTCCAGTTTGAAGCTGTTACCCTTCATCCTGTGAAGGTGTCTTGCTTGATGAAGAGTTCCTCCCCACTTTTCCTGTAGTCCCCCTGAAAGGCTACAACCCCCGAGGAGTGCCACCCATCACAGGTCACCACTTCGACGTTGAACTGTTAACTGCAACTGTTTGAGTGTGACCATCCAGCCAATTCCTTATGCACTGAGTAGTCCATCCATCAAATCTATGTCTCTCATATTTAGAGACAAGGATATTGTGCAGAACAGTGTCAAATGCTTTGCACAAGTCGAGGTGAATCATGTCAGTTTCTCTTCCCTTATCTACCAATGATGTAACCCACCCCATCATAGAAGGCCACCAAATTTGTCAGACACAAGTTGCCTTTAGTGTAGCCCTGTTAGCTGTCAACAATCACCTCTTTATTTTCCATGTGTATAGTTTCCAGGAGGATCTGATCCCTGATCTTACTGGCCTATAGTTCCCTGCCTCTTCCTTTTTTTCCTTTTTAAAAATGGGCGTTATGTTTGACCTTTTCTAGTCAGTGGGAACTTCACTGGACTGCCACAAATTCCCAAATATGAGAATAGGTTTAGCAACGTCATCCACCAGTTCCCTCTGGACCTGTGTATGCATCTCATCAGGCCCCGTGGATTTGTGCACCTCCAGGTACCTTAGGTGGTCTCACACTTGTACTTCCCCTACAGTGGGTGGTTTTTCATTCTTCCAGTCCCTGCTTTTGCCTTCTGTGATTGGGGCAATGTGGCTAGAGCACTTGACAGTGAAGACTGAGGCAAAAAAGTCATTGAGTACCTCAGCCTGCTCCATATCACAGGTAACCAGGGCTGCTGTTTCCTTCTGGAAGTGGCTTACATTTTCCCTACTCTTCATTTTACTGCTGGCATACCTGCAGAAACTTTTCTTGTTGCCCTCGATGTCCCTGGCCAGATTCAATTCTACCTGGGCTTTAGATTTCCTAGCCTGATCCATGGCTGCTTAGACAATTTCTCTGTATTCCTCCCAGGCTACCTGTTCTTTCTTCCACCCTCTGTACACTTCCTTTTTCTATTTGAGTTTGTCCAGAATTTCCTTGGTCATCCTTGCAGCCCTCCTGGTGATTTTGCCTGACTTTCTGCTTTCTGTGATGAATTGCTCCCAAGCTTGGAGGAAGTAATCCTTGAATATAAACCAGGATTCTTGGTCCCTTTTGCCTCCAAGGCCTTATTTCATGGTGTTCTGACCAGCAGATCCCTAAAAAGGCCAAAGTATGCTCTTCTGAAGTCCAGAGCAGTGAGCTTGCTGTGTGCCTTCCTTGCTGCCCTGAGGAATTTGAACTCCACCATTTCATGGTCACTGCAGCCAAGGCTGCCCTTGAGCTTCACATTCCACACCAATTCTTAAATGCTTAAATAATTGGATGGAGGAAGGACTTTAAGTTCTGATTCTTGTAGCAGAAGTTCGTACTCTACTGCTGATAAGTTTACTTAAATAGTGTGACTTTATTAGAGTGAAATCATTGTTGGTATAAACTCTGGATATAGTCCAGGGCACAGCCTGTGTCTAGAACTGTAGGAATGAGGCCATCCTGTGGGATCAGAGAGGAAAAAGTTCAGCCATACAAAACGTGCCTTTGTCATCAGTTTACCCATCATGGTCAGAGAATTGTGCCCTACCCCACTTCATTTATATGGTGGATATAGCCAACAGAGTTTTTCTGTGTTTTCAAGAGAAAATATTTTTTTGGTCCCAGATTAATCAAAACCTTTTTACCTCTTATTGAGTACATTCAGATGGCTTTAATCTAGTTCCTTTCAGAGGAAAGGTACAGAAGTAGCAGAGAAGACCAAAACAGTAGCAGAGAGTTAAGCAACCAAGAGATTAATACTTGAACCTGGTCTGTGATTCTGTCTTATTTAGTTGGAATGCTTTCAGCTTACTTGTTTGCTGACACTGGCTGTGGTTATTCAGCATTATGTGAAATCACATGATGTATTTGTTAGGCTATTGGACCCTTGGCATGTTTCGTAAATAGATCTCACAAGTGTATTCTATGCTGAGTCTTTTCTCCAGTCCAAGTATAGTTAACCAGTGTCATTTTGTTTCACCTTAACTAAGGAAAAACTAAATTTACAGCTGAAATTTTTACTTCCAGGTTCAGGCTGGTTTTTGCCTTTCCTCAGTTGTGAGCTGGCAGGCACCTCTGATAAGATGTAGTCCCTATATACTCATAATCAATTTGTGGGAGTTTTGGACCTTTTCTTTCTTGTTGCAGTCTATATATGGAATGATCTTGTTAAGCCTAAGTAGAGGATATAACCAGGAAAATGGGTTTTTTAAAATCCTAGAAAATCATACTGAAGCTTTCTCTATTTATCAGTCTTAAAGGAAACAAACTCAAATTCACTGCACTTCTAAGGGATTAAAAAGTTAAGTATTTTTCTGCCTTGAGAGATAGAAATACGCAGAATGAAGTTGAAGCTTGAGTATTCAGAGTCAAAAAAAGAAATCATATGAAATTGACCTCCCAGCACTGATTGTTCTGGCAGTCACTGGTACACAGAAAGAATAATGACATAAGGAAAAAAGGGAAAAAAAAAAGGAAAAAAAAAATCAGAATAAATGTAAACCACAACAATTAACTGACCACATGGGATTAGTCCTAGTTTTTTTCTCACTTTTAATGTGAATGTTTTTGATTTTTTCAAGTTTCCCATCCCTTCTGGAAGAGAATAATCTCTCATGTATCTTATACACAAATACATCTAAAGGTCTTCCTTTGCAGAGATGGAAATCAGGAAGCTATGGAAAATAGTTTGGAGTTTCACCTGAGTGATGTAGATGACTGATAGGTGTAAGTTTTCTTTAGGTGAGATTACAAACTCTGTAAAGGTGCTATTGTCCTTTGAGCTTTACCCTATTTTTGGTCTATATAAGAGAGAAAATTGTTTGCCACATAATAGAAGAGTTGAAGTGTATACTGCCATGATGAATGCTTAGCTAGTCACATAGTCTTTTTTTTTTTTTTTGTCTGAATAGGCATTCAGAACTTACTGGAAACAGTGCAGAATAGATAATATACATGTGATATGTATCCATAATCCCTTAAAACTCTGTCATTGGGATAGAGCCACTTTTTTCTATTGCCTTAAAATTGTTGGTTCATAATATAGTTATCTTTATCCGTTTTTATACAAAAATATAGTTGCTTTTATTTACTTGTTCAATTTTGCCATTACATATCACTGTCTTCAATAAAATTGGGTTGACAGGAAGTAGTTTTGTAGCCAGATGTTGGCAATCAATAGCAGTTTTTCAAGACGCAGAAAAGAATAAAGGGTGTTTATTGCAAGAACATGCACTGTTTAACTTGTTTGGTCAATACTAATACTTTTTATTTTCATTTTTAATCAATCATTTGACTGGAAATTTACATTGACAGACTTAGGGCATCCAGTAACTGGGAGACCTGCAATCCTCTCTGATTTAAGCAAGGAATGTGATTACGGTTAAATCAGTCCAGCCAGGTCTCATACATGTAGATATTTATCACCATAAACAGAGAATAACTGCTTCTATGCTTATTTGAAACTTGCTGAATTTTCTCTACTTTAGTAATGACTTCTTAATAATAGGAGTATCTTAATAATAAGAGTTATCATTTAAACTTCCCTGGGTGATTCTGCTGGTTTTTTAAACCCATTAGGTTTCCAGCATCCAGATTTCTTACAGCTGCATTGCTGGGAGTAGTTCAGATGCTGCTGTCTCATTTTGCTGGGGACCAAAAAGATGCAAAACAAAATCACTGTCCATAACCTATAGAGTATAGACACAGGGTGAGCATGTTTGTATTATAATCTTCTGATAAAGAGTCTGCCTGGAGAGCAGTCGAAAACAAAGCAGTGAAAGAAGCTATGCACTCAGGTTTCAGTGAAGGATTTTTATTAACAACAATGTTAATTTTATAGGGTTGTATCATCATGCAATTCCTATTATAATGGGCTATAAGTTCACACATGATTCAGATTTTCACATATTAAAATTATTGCTTTTACTGATTTTGACTAGAGACAAGGGCTTAAAGAGTTAAAATGTAACATACCTGAATTCAGAACTGCAATTGGATGTGGAATGATATTTGGATTTATCTGACTGTACTAAAGTTGGGAGAAGATTTGCAACTTAATCCAATTTAGCTTACATGGATTGGGGAAATTTTTATTATTTTTATCCATAATGACAACTACAAGAGAGAAATGGAGAAATTTTCTAATTTTCAAATTATATTTTAATTGAACATTTAGCAATAAATACAAAATGAAAAAGTTTTATAGGAAATGTTTGGTTTTAATTTCTCCTGCCAATGATCATTGCACAAAGCCATCTTAAGTTTAGATAATGTAGGATGGATACGCAGGATAGTGAAAAGAGTGGGAGAAGAAGGAAAAAAAAAGTCTATTACATGGCTGAGCAGGGCTTGTGTTTCAATGTGAAAATAACATACTGTTCAGTAACTGGTTGTAATTCTCAATGCTGCTAAAACCACTTCTGTGGCCTTGTTCCAAGTACATTAGTTTAGCCTAAAAGTCACCAGTGCTTCTGGGAATGTGGTTTCATTTCAATATAATGGGATTATTCTAAGGAAACATGTGGCGAACTACATGAGAAATTGCTTGTAATTTTCTATGTAAAATTACAAGATCTCTAATAACATACCCAAGTATTCAATTTGTCTCAACGAGATTTGTAGTGTCTTTCCCTTAATAAGAAATATTTCTAAGCTCCTGTATGCATATTGCGTACATGTATAATACTTAAAGAGCACAGGGAAGATGAGTCTCGTTGTTCTCACTTACATGTGTGCATTTCCCGACTGCCAGCCTCAGGCTCAAAGAATGTAGCCTGAATGGATCAAATTAAGAAGATAGCTTTGCTTTGCTTTATAATTTCTATTTTTCTACTGAGGAAATGAAGGGAGAGACAGGTCGTTGTTCTTTGAGAAGTAGTGAAGGCGGCAATAGAATTTAGAGAATACCTTGAAATTCAGAACTGCCTATCAAATTAGTTAGTGATACTCCAGGCAGCTATTTTAAATGTGTATTTAACTTATAAACCGAGATCTCTTGAACTTAAAGCTTCATAACTATCTTATTTAATTAAACATTTACAGTTCCTTTAAATAAGAGGGAAATAACATTATATTCTTAAAATGCCTTCATTAGGGTACTGCAGCACACCAAAATGAATGTTCTAGCAAAGTATAACAAGGGTAGTTATATAAATATAAATCCTCTAATGAACACATTAATTAAATATATTCACCACCACCACCCTCAACCTCTTATTTTTACAGTAATTTTGGCAATTACTGTACTTTTTTTAATGTATGCACCTGTATTTCATTCTCACTTATGTTACTGATACCTATGTACATTTCAAAATAAGTGGAATAAAATTACTTGCTTCATGAAATGTGTGTTCTGGGTAGAGCTCATCTTGACAAATAGAACAATCACACTTGTTCAGACTGCTTTCTTTTTCCATCTCTAATGTGCTAGCACAACACTGTGTTGCAGTCCCTGTGATCATATTTTTGAATTCCAACAAAAAAGCTTCTTCACTTAAGAGCAGTTTTTATACAAGTACTCGCCAACAGTGTTAATCTGCATAGAACAATACTGCTCATACTCAAGGAAATATGGTGATCTATATGTTAGAGATTTTGATTCGAAATCCATTAAATCTGCCAAAACCCCTGAAATTCTGGCTGCCCCCCCATGCTGAAAGAAAGAGAAATAGCAATGTCATATGGGTTACCATAATGCAGACTTTTAAAAGTTTTGTTCTTTACTGGTGTGTCAATCACGTGGCTGTTAATGCAAATGAGTAATACAAATAAGAGCATATAGTAAACCTCACTTATTGTTAAAATGAGTTCATTTTAGTCACTGTTGAACTGATCAATATACTTTTTTCCCACCAAAATACCCTTTCCCATGGGTACTGTTCTCATGATAGATGAACCAGGGACTACCTAGAGATACTCCTTTCTCTTTTCAGGGCAAATAGAGACTTAAACAAGGAACTCAGATTGCCATAGAAAACATAAGGACCCTTAATGAACTGAAGACTCTCTGTTTATCTGTAGCATTTAACTTTTGATTTATTTATTTGTCATTTCACAATCCGACTATTCTGTGTTACTGCTTATGTCATTGTTTTCCTGCACAATGTATTTTTTTTAATAACAGAGCTCTTGAGGATGAAGGGTTGCAACATTCATCAAAACAAGAAAATAGCAGAGACAGACACAAGTAACATTCTTGAAAGCTTGAAGAATGCAGGTGCTAATTATACTTTACTTAATGCATACGAAAGAGCCTAAAAATCCATTAACAGACAGAGAACTTCATTTTCACATACAATCTTCTCTGAAAGGAAACTATGAGCAAAGAGAGCTGTTAAGAGGTCTCCTGGGATCAAATCTTTGATGGTTTATTGATCTCATTCGATGCTTTTAGAATCATTAAAAGTCACCTTTCTTTTGTCATTCAGTCCTAGGGAGTAAATTGAACATTATGTTCATGTAGGTCATTGAGTACTTTTTACAGTAGTTTATTCAAGCAAATGGCACAACGTGCTTCTACTAAGTGACTGGCAAGATTAGGATATCAGAGGAGAAGAAAGATTGTTAAAGAGAAACAAAGCACCAATTTGCTTTGTAATAGGCTGCTCTTGAAGAGAAAAAGATTCAATTACCTAAGAAAGTGAAGTGTCTAAAGGGGCTGTGTGGATTTCATATTTTTGTCTTTGTGGAAGTCCTTGTCTAAAATAAATCCTTATAGTAAATATCACCATTTTTTCCTGTGTTATGGGATCAGAAAGCAAAAAAAGAAAGAAACTGAAACGCCATTCTTTCATTTTCTCTAGTCAAATAACTGTTAAAACCATGTTCAATGCAAGACATTGAAAGAAGAGATTATTCTGAGAAAATAAGAGCAAATACCATCAGAAAAAGTGTCTCTCTCCTAGGAGGAGCTCCAGTATGTGTAGTATTCAATAAAGCTTAAGACAGCTGCTCAATTATGATACCTTTAGTAAAAATGCAGCACATCTGGATGCAGGATGATGGGGATGTTTTTTACATTTACTCCCTCTGGTGAAGCAGGAAAATAAATATTTTGTTGTTTATTAATATGCATCTTGTAACCTGAAAGCAAAGACCATATTTCTCTCTTCTCTTTTTAGTACCTGGCAGCAAATAAGTGACAACCACTCCGGTTTCACGTGTCTGTGAGCTCTACTGCTACATTGAAGTGCAGCACCCACAGTCAGAACATCTTTTTCTTGCAATGCAAAGCAGTTTGCTAAATAGAAATTCAGCTGGTTGCCAACAATTCTCTGTCTGTTTTACCACTCTGATTTAAGGGCCTTAAGGCAGCACAACTAAATGACTCTACCTTTATCTGAGCAATAGCAGAGGGCATATATTGTCATCTACATTACCGGGTGCGGACATGATCTTCATCTGCAGTCTGATAAAAGCTGTTTTCTCTGCTTGCTGCCTTTTCTAGTGGAAAAGACTCTGGGTTACAGGTGCTGTTAGGTATCACATACAGGTTAGCAAGCAGTTTCATGACACATTGAATCCATCCCATCTAACCCACCAATTAACAGGGGCCATAGTTTCTTCTCCCAGCTTTATAAAAAGATGGATTCACATAATGAAAAAAAAGTTGATTTTGTCAGTTTTGGATACCACCACATCTGTTAAAACTACTCATCCTCACACCTGTTTAGGTATGTTTCATATTTCTGTGTATGTGATTGAGTGAATAGGGGATGTGATGGCTTATTTGTTTTATTTTTCTTGAAAATACTGAAAATGGAAAGTTTATTTTACTTGGTAATTCCTACTTTTATTTTTTTTAAAGGAAAATTTTCTTCTGGTTTATTTAAAATATATTAAAAGATAAACAATTTCTAGAGATCTAAAAATACATAGGTACAAATTTATCACAGCTATATTAAACTAAATTAACATGTAGGAGTCATTTATAAGAAGAAAATGTAGGAACATAAGGATATTAATGGAATTCTATACAGAAATGTTGGTTAGAATGTACCTCTGGAGGTCTGCAGCCCAGAATCCTGCTTGAAGTGGGATCATTATCATAGAATCATAGCATGGTTAGAGTTGGAAGGGATCTTAAAGATCATTGAGTTCCAACAACCCCGGCATGGGCAGGGACACCTCCCACTAAACCAGGTTGCTCAAAGCCCCATCCAGCCAGGCTTCCACAACTTCTCTGGGCAGTTGTGAAGGTCAGCTCAGCTTTAGCTGTGTGTGGCTGTCTTGAAAACTTTCAGTGATACACGAGGCACAGCTTCACTCTGCAACCAGTGATGCACCACCCTCCTGATGAAGTTGTCAGATAATAGATCCATTTAAATCAGTATCCTGTATCCAACAGAGGCCATTATTAGATGTCTAAGAAACAATAAAAGACTGGAGCAAATGTATTTCCTCAGAATACTGTTCCAGCTTCAGACAGCAAAAGTCTTAGCAGAGTGCTCTATAAATGTTTTTGATGGTTTTCTTTATTCCTTTCTTGATATAGAGGGGAAGGGGAAAAATTTTTCTCCCACCAATACTAAATATGATCTTAAACATATTTCAAATTTTCATTTCATTTGGTAAAGTCCTTGGCTTTCAGGCACTGTAAACAAAGAATAATAAATATTTCAGTAACATTTTCATGAAAACTATAGTACAAAATATGCCAGTGCAGAAATCAAACAACTGAATAGTATAGATTTTTTTTACTTGAATTTTTTGTGTAGGTAGGGATGGGAAAAAAGGAGACAGCCATTCTGTCATCCAAGACTTTCTTCTTTTCCATTCACTATCCGAACTCATTCTGCCGAAGATTATTGTTCTTGCTTCTGGACTCCCTCATTAAATAGACACTGTTTTGAGTCAAATCTCTTATCTGTTTCTCACTTCCACTTTGGAGAAGTAAAGAATATCATTCAGACTTCCTTTCCTGTCCTGTCCAGTGTGGCCTAATCTGTAGTTCCACGCTTGACTCTTCCAGAAGTGGGTGTCCAACATTCAACCAAAATCAGTTCATTTGCCAGTAATTGAAGATCTCGTATTAGTTCTTCAGAATAATTTATCTCATTGAACTAAACTAGGAGCCCAGATTCAGCTCTTGGAAGTTACATTACATTTCATTTATTCATTTTTTCAATTCAAGTGACCAGTGATTTAAGTAAGTCACTCTACAAAGTTAAGTCATGGTGTTATGTGAAGCTGATATGCTAGGTTATTTCTGTTTTAGTATGTTGAACAAATTCCAAGGACTTTTTAACTCCAAATTTCATTATTGGTAATTTCAGGGACAGCAAAAACTTTCTTCTTTGATGGCAGGATTTACTGTCTTTATTGTCTTGTATTTTTTAATTAAAGATCAATACTGGAAGTTTTAACTAGACAATGTAGCTAGAAATTTAAAAAAGACATATTAATAGTATCTTAAGCTTTGCTAAGAGTTCTGGGCTCATCAAAAAAGAATTGCTCAAACAACAACAAAAATAATGGTATGCTACTTGTTGAAACAAGACTCATGCCTATTTTAGTTAAAAATTCCATATATATAAAATGAGGTCTCAAAGTCTGTTCTTGTCCTCTGTCATTCTGACACCCATTGCCCTGCAGTTTTAACTAGAGGAGCTAGCAGATGACACACTACTTACTGCCAGTTTCCTCATCTTATGGTACAAAGGCCCTGTCAGTTGCTGATGCCACTGGGAAATTGCTACTAGCTTGATGGAGATTATTTTTGTTTTACTTCTTTTTATGTTGCTGGTTCTATTCTCCCTATTTCCTCCTTTTCCTTAAGGGATCATGGTGGAGAAATAGTTGGTGTGATAAATCGATCAGCAGGGTACCATAGCAGCATTAAGCTATCCATCCATCAGGACTGCAGTGCATTTGAGCAAGTAGGTGCTGGTTGGCTGATATCTCAGAACCGTTTCCAAGTGATGGAGAGGTTTTCATTTCTAAATTCCAGACTCTGCCACATTAGAAATCTTTCTAACTTTAAATTGTTTCAGTATATATAGAAATAGTAAATAATAGGATAAAAGATATGTTCTCTGGGGGACATTTCTATGAAGTACAACAAACTCCTTTTATATTGACTGTTAAAAAATTGCCATCCATTTTTTATTGCAAAGAGGTCACTGAGGACTAAGAGTAACAGATGAAAAGATCTCTTCTAGTAATATGTCAATCCAGTTTCTTTGGCTGTCGAGTGTAGAATGGATTAAAATTCCTGAGTACTGCAGGAGTTGTTTTATCACCTCACTGTTCTGTATACTTGGTCTAATGACATGCTGCCAGGAACAGATACTGAGTTGTAACCATAGCTATAATAATTGCGTGACTATTACAGGAGATGTGTCTAAAAATCTTCTGGGTGAACCACAAACCTTTATGTGGGCATTGGCTGTTATTTCTGTTGTTTGTGTTCCTTGAGAATGGCAGTAGCTAAGGTTTATATATATCTGTATCTTTCACACCTGTACTATCTTACTGATTTCACTGGCACTCCCTAAACGCTTAGAAGTGTGATTTTCTGGAATGCTAAATTCTTGAGGCCTCTGTGCTCTATTGAACACTACTTTTTAAAAAGGGATGTCCTGTTCTGGATGTTAAGCTCCAGTTTGTGTTGCAGATTTTGCAGGACTTTAGCCATATAAGGAAACTGTTCCATACAATGGGCTTGGTAGCATAAAAATGAAAAAAAAAAAAAAATTTTTTTCCTCCTCAATAGAAGAAGAAAGGACTGAAATTCAAAAAATGCTGTACAATAAAGATGAGACTTTTCAGAGACAGACCTGGAAATGAATGAAAAGTCCCCCTAAATAAAAGAACAGTCTTGACAGTGCTCATACTTCCATGCAAGGAGGTGAATACTGGCCTGTTCTGAGGTTGTCAGAGCAAATTTTACCAGAAATGGTCTTACTGCACATGATGCCTGAAAAAATCAGTGATTCAAAGCACACTAAGAGTAGGCAACTGACAATCCAAATAAGTTGTGCTTGGTGACCTTCCCCTGGATGATGAGGCCACACTTTCCAACAAGGGCAAACAAGTACAAAAAAGCATCGTTAGTCTCCTCTTAACCTTCCACTTGATAATTATATAATTCAGTGATGATATAAGTACTACTGGCTGCTGCAGAAACCAGTTTAAGGATTTGTTAGATATTTAGGCAAGAGTTTTGAGTCTTTAATGTAGTTTGCCTGTTACAACTTTGTATATCTTGCCTTTTAGGTAGGACTGTGTATGTGGAAACAATAACTGGTTAGCAGAAAACTTTATCTTGAAAACTGTGGTAGGAATTTTTGGGTTTGATGTTGTTTTTTTTTT
>VXBJ01003374.1:56026-123329 GCA_013400055.1 Nycticryphes semicollaris | reverse complement strand
TTATATGCCTATATCTATGTATAATATATATTTGGGCACTGAATTGACAGCTCCACAATTTCTAACGTGCTGGTTCAAACACCACTGAGATCTGGCAGCTGACAATGGGCTGAATTTATAGTGCAACATATTTTTGTGAATTTATGCTGGATAATATTATTTACATGTTGATTTAGTCATGTGTTTTATGATGGTACCACATAACTACTGACAAAAAGCCTGATACATGGTCCTCCTAGGAAGATAAGAAGAGATATCCATGAGGGGACAGAGAGACTTAGTCATTTCAATCTGCACTGTGATGACCTGTCCAATTAACTCATTGATTTTATTGCATTTTATGAAATCCTAGAAAGTAACAGAAAGACCGAGTGATTTGCTTTAATAAGAAGCAGTTAATCACAATTAACATAAAAAGCTGAAGTTAAACACTTATGTAGACCTGGTTTTATTCTACATTGTTGGATGATGTGCTTCTTAAGAAGTAAAGACACAGAGAACTATTGTATGCTCAGAAGCAGTCAAACTGGTGGAAGAAGCTGAGCCTAAAATTAGTACAGTATTACTAAGCAAATAAAGCTGATCAGTAGGAAGGAGTTATTATTGATGTTTTTATGGCTTTAGAAAGAAGTAGGAAACCTACTTGCCTAGAGGAAGTTCCTTCCTGCTTCACTGTTACTGGCTGTCATGCACCATCTTCTGAAATGATTATAGAAGACAGAGTGTAGACCTGGATGGACAAGTTTTATGAAAACCATGAATGTATAGGATGTCAAAGGTATCTTGATCTAGGGAAAGAAAGGAATGATTTATTTAGGAATAATTTCCTATGATCTAATTCTTCAGTGATATGTCGATAAGGCACAAAATAAGCATCAACTTCCTACGCTTAAAAAAAAATATATATATGCACACACTCAGTTGTGTTGCACAATATTATTTCAAAATCCAGCAATAATATTTACAAATCATGGACTAATATGCATTTTTGATAAGGTAAATTTTCTAAATGGAGAGTTATTTATTCCCTAGGAAATAAGTACTGTTGTAACTGGAACTGAGATGAAACAATTTAGCTAATGTTCAAACTTGTTAAGAATTGCTGGTTTAATTTCTAATTTTTCCATTTTCCATTTTTATTATTAAAGTGAAAAGATCAGCATCATACCTCTTTGTGTTTTCATTACCTCTGAAAGATCTTTTGTAGAACAAATAGGTCTTCATTAAAGGCCTGTGTACCTAGACTTTTTGTACAGTGAAAAGCTCAGTGCAGATTTACAGATTTTCTTGATGTGTCCAAGTAGACCACTAACAATTAAAGCTTTGAGAACAGCTTCTTTACTTTTGAGAAGCTTGTCCTACAAATACACAAATGTAGTTGTTATTTCTAGCCAAACAGCTCAGGGCAGTAAGCCTGATTTTGAAATTTTTTATTTGTAAAGTAATCGTATTAAAGTAATTTTTAAGAAGGCAATTAAGTTTATGAAGTTTATGATAATGGATATTCTTTAGGTTGAAGTTGCAGTTGTTGGCCTTTGGTAATGTGTTAAATGCTTTTATAGTAAAAAAATGGAAAAATTAAAAATAAATACTCTCTGAAACACAAGCATGGTTTAGTGATGTTTTGTACAGAGCTTTTGCTGGCCCTTTCAAGGCTTTTTCTCATGGATTTTCCTTTATTTAGCAGCAGGAATAGACATGAGCACATTCCTGGAATCAGCTTGCTTGCTTTTCTTTCTTTCTTTCTTTCTTTCTTTCTTTCTTTCTTTCTTTCTTTCTTTCTTTCTTTCTTTTTTTCTTTCTTTTCTTTTCTTTTCTTTTTTTCCTTCCTTCCTTCCTTCCTTCCTTCCTTCCTTCCTTCCTCCTCTCAGTTCACTCATCCAGAGGTTGTCCTCTACCTAATTTGAGAATGTCAAGTTCTTATGTCACTGCTCTGAATTAGTACATGAGCACATGTCTCTTCCCGCTAATAATGCACAGAGATGATATTAAAAAGTCTCCCACTTTGTATCAAATCTGAACTTCCAATCCAACCCTGTACTGCTAACACTGTTTTCATCACATAGCACCATACTAGCCACTATGAAGAGAATTAACTCTATCCTATCCAAAACAAGTACTGTATCTTGGTCTAATTTCAATGTCAAGAGCAGAAAGGAAAAGCAGGAAGGTTCTTTTTGTATTTAACTACTGCAACTTTTGTCTGTTTTATAGCTGATACATTGTAGAGGGCCTCAGAGGGGCCCTGCTTGCTGTCAATGGGTGGGGGTGTACCTACTCCTGCAAATGGCAAAGACACACTTTGGTAGAGAAGAGCAGTTCTTCATTGTGCCCTGAGTACCAAAACCTTGAGTGTGTTGTAGTGTTTGTGCCAGGATACCTTCCTGGTGAATTTGCTGCCCAAGCTGGAGTGGACAGAAGGACTTGTTACTTTTTATCATGAAGTAAATGCTATGGTGGGGACTCGGAATTTGTATAAAATGTCAGTTACATCCAAGCCAAATTTGACTTACCCCAAATATTGATTTGGCTCATTTATTTTGATTTCCTTTTTTCTGCTAACATCGTGGAAAACTGGTTTGCTTTCTTCTCACTTCTTAAGGAACATGACACAGTCTAAATTGCAGTCCTCAAAAAATGTGCTGGATTTAGCTTAAGGGAAAATTCAAATTTGAGAGAGAGCACTTTTTTTTTCCTTTTCCTTAAAATTACATGTCCGGTAATATTATCTCATCTCTTTAGCTGTTCAGAAAGCTTTCCCTGCAGCTAATGCTGTTTTCAATTTTTATTCTAAACTTCTAGTTCAGATGTAAAATGAAAATGAAACACACTTTTTTGCCTGTGATCTTTACTATATTTACATGACTTAGATGTAACAAATTCTTTTTTTTTCTTCCCTCCTATCAATAGGTTTACACAGTGCTGTTGGCACACTGAAGGGGAAAAAAAAAAAGCAAAAAAGAAGGAAGGTCAAATTCTGAAGTTCCTAGCCAAATCTTTCTCTAGAGCAAACAGTAAGTTCATTGATACTTCATTTAAACAAATTTCAGTTAGTTAATTAATTAGGAGTATATATTTAAGATAACCTTTTTGTCCCATCTCTTTATTGTCGCTCACATCACAAAATTTTTAGATTACTTATTTTCATATAGCACCTACCAGAGTAAGAAAATAAAAGTATCCATACCAAAAGTTTACCTGACCCTGCGGCCAATATTATATTGCTCTTTAGAGAAAATAGCAATATAGTAATCACATACTGCTGCCATTACTCAATCTTGTAATAACTGAAGAAGCACAAACAACAAGAAAAAATTCTTCTTCCTTTCTTGGGGATCAGTATCCATAGGCTCAGTGTTTTGTTGTCTGGGATTATTTTTTTTTGTCCTGTGTAGGACCAAGGTCTTAATTTAGAGGATTAGCATATTGGAAGACAATAGAAAAAGTAGGGCATGTGCTCCAAGTGCTTACTGTGTCTTAAACTGTATTTTTTTATGAATTATATCATTTCATTCCCACATACCAATTCCATATAGATCAATCCTAAGCTATGAGTTGGACTCCCTGCTGAGCCACTTCATAGCTCTTGATTAGTTATGGGTATTACAGTAATTGAGTCTGTTAATACCTACCTTTCCAGAGAAGTGCTGGCTAAACCTGTTTATTAAAATAATGACCCCAGAAGAAAAGAGATAGAGAGAGAATGTAAATATATGCACAGTATTTCAAGATCTTGGAATTATATTTCCTTCTAACACTGTGTTCAGAAACCCTTCAAGAATACTACAGCAGCTGCTACTAAACAATTAACTTACACTATCAATTGGGTTCAGAAAATATATCTTTATGGAAAATGAAAGAACAGAATCAAGTATTTTTGTGCAACACTACATATTTTTATTAGCCATATTCACTCAAGCAAGAACTATACTTGGAAAACATTAATGTTCAGATGCCAATTGACAAAAGCACAGGGACTCATTAAATCAGAAATATTGTGACAAACTGTACAGTCTTGTGGTTTTGCTCTAGGGAGCTAATCCAGCAAAGCATTTAAGAAATTGCTTAATTTTAAGCATAGAAGGACTCCCCAGAGAAGGTATAAAGCAGATGCTAAAGTGTTTTCCTGACTGGAGCACACAGTTGGTCAAAATTTGTTCTTGTGTCTATTTTTTTTTGTTTTGCTTTGGTTTATAGGAAGATATTAAGACTAAATCAAGTCCTTTAGAAGTTCATTATGCATGCTAAGTATTCATAGCATAGTATGAAACATTATCATGCATAATATAAATACGTTTATTTCAGTATTACCTAGAGATCTATTAAAAAAAATTACTGTGCTGTGTGTATGGCCTTCACATAAAGAAAGCTACATCAGGAGTCTTTAAACACTTTAGAATATATGGCCTTATTCTGTTGTTCTGGGAAGTTGGTAAATCCATTTGATAGACTTGTATGGACATTTTTCTGCCTGGAACCCTCTGGCTTCAGGTAAACTTTGTGTGATGCAGAAAGCTGTCCGAAGACTCTGTAATACAGGAATATGTGCACAATTAAGGGGAGGGATATCAGTTATTGTGACAGAGGTCCCAAACCTCAAAGATGCAGACTAGCTTCAATAACTCAGTAGCTATGCCATATGAGATATGGATTGAAATGTTACAAGCATTTGTATTCATATACATGTTCTGAGCTTCAGTTTCCCTCCATAATCCTACTGTATGTGTTGGCCTATGCAATCCTGAAGTTGTTAGAGAGATCAGCAGAGATCAGTTGTTAGCGAAATCAGAAAATGAGCAAAGTTTTATTCTATTTGGAGTTGACAATTATGCCTTCTGAATGAAAGCAGCTGCTTTTCCAAACCTATGCTCACTATGACCAAATGCTTCCCCTTAAATGTAAATTATGTACTAACATCTGTAGCCAGTTTTCCCTGTGAATGTGTCAACATTCATTAAAATGACCCTGAAAGGGAATCAGATTTAGACTGGGGCCACTTGTACCCTCTTTTGTTTATCCTTTTTCTCTCTGACTGCAGAGATAAAAGGGCTTTAAACTGAAGGTGCCAGGGGAAGGGAACCTCAATTCATCCCTTTCCTACCAGTTTAATGCCAGTACCAGAGCCTGGAGATGCTTAGGTCAGTAGGAGAGCATCTGGAGTGCAGCACAAAAGAATTAGTCACTCCAGCCCATAAGTTAGTGTCACTCGGGGCCTGACTTAAATGCCTCTATGCAAAAGCATATAGCATGGGGGTAAAACAAAAGGAGTTAGGAACATGCTTACTCCTGCATTAGAGAGACATGGCTGGATGGCTCCTCTGGCTGGAGGATACAGGCTCTTTAGGAAGATGAGGAGGAGGTGTCATCTCATCCTCTATGTCAATGACCAGCTGGAGTGCATGTATCTCTGCCTGGGAATGGACGAGAAGCTGACAGAGAATTTATGGGTCAGGGTTAAGGGAAGGCAGGGACAGGAGACATTACAGTGGGAGTCTGTTACACACCACCTGACCAAGAAGACTAAGTGGATGAGTCCCTGTGTAGACAGATAGGAACAGTCTCAAGTTCACAAGCCCCTTCAACCATGCTGATATCTGTTGAGGGGATAATACAGCAGGGTATAAGCAATCCAGGAGGTTCCTGGAATGCTTTCTTAAAAACTTTCCTCTCCAAGTGATAGAGGACCCAACAAGAAGAGGCATTATGCTGGATGTTGTCACTAACAAGGAGGGGCTGGTGTGGAATGTGAAGCTCAAGGGCATCCGTGGCTGCAGTGACCCTGAAATTGTGGAGTTCAATATCTTTAGGACAGTGAGGAGGGTGCACAGCAAGGTCACTAGCTTGGACTTCAGGAGAGCAGACTTTGGCCTCTTGAGGTACCTGCTTGGCAGAGGGATATAGCCTTGGAGGGAAGAAGGCCCCAAGAGGGCTGGCTAATATTCAAGGACTGCCTACCCTCAGTAAATTGGAATAAAGAGGCAATTGAAGGAATCTCTAGCTAGAGGAGGAAGAGGAAGGGGAGGGGGAGGAGGCTCCTTCACCCAGCAGAAGTTGTGTAACAACTCCAGCCACAATTCTGAGTCTTTTGAGGATAAATTCTCTCTCAAGTACCTGAAAACAAATACTTAATATGCCAGAGTTTCTAGTCTGTAGATCATTAGACCTATTCTGTTGTCAATAGATTCCAATGGCTTGTTCCAAGCACAAGGCATTGTATAAGTGCTTCTTGTTCTTCCTCTATCATTTGCCCTCCAGAATTGCTGACAGTACATGAAAGAACCTAGCACTTTTTAAGACTGAACACTACTGGTTTATGACCTTTTGCCTTCTTGTGAAGCAAGCCGATCAGCAAGGAATTCAGAAATGCGCACTGTCCTCGAGGCCCAACAAATCCAGAGGCCTTCCTGCAGGTGGTCAACAGTACCCTTTCCCACTTAATTGAAGCTTGAATAATTTTCCATCAAATGAAACAGAGTATGTCTCTGCATGAGGCAGTCCATCAAAATTCCATAGTTACTACAGTGGAGGAGATAACTTGGTTTGCATTCTCTCAAACTTTTCTTTGACAAAACACAAACAAAGCTTCCAAATTCTGGAATTTCTGAATAGTTACAGTTCATATCTTGTAATGTCATGTTTATTCTGCCCTAGCTTCTGCTTTTGTTTTAACAGCAAGGTGATGGTGGGGTAGGGATAATTGGTCTGCCTGGAAAATTATTCAGAGGAAATCCCTAGCATAAACAAAATCCCAGAATTACAGAATCAGACTAGTTTGGGTTGAAAGGGACCTTTAAAAGTCATCTAGTCCTACCCCCCTGCAATGAACAGGGACATCTTCAATTAAATCAGGTGGCTCAGGGCCCCATCTAAACTGACTGAATGTTTTCAGGGATGGGGCATCTACCACCTCTTTGGGCAATCTGTTTCCATGTTTCATCACCATCACTGTAAAAAATTTCTTCCTTATATCTACTCTGAATTGATCATCTTTTCATTTAAAATCATTACCCTTGTCCTATCACAAGCCCTACTTCTGTCACTGTCTTTCTTACAAGTCTCCTTTAAGTACTGAAAAGCCACAATAAGATCTCTCTGGAGCCTTCTCCTCTCCATGCTGAATAACCCAAACTCTCTCAGCCTGTCTTCACAGGAGAGGTGTTCCATGCCTCTGATCATTTTTGTGGTCCTCCATTGAGGGTCACGTGGGTCCAATCCTCAAGCTTGTCCAGGTGCCTCTGAATGGCATCCCAGCCTTCAGGAGTGTCAATTGCACCAAGTCAGCTTGCTGTCATCCACAAACTTGCTGAGGCAACACTCAATCCCACTATGTCATTGATGAAGATATGAAACAGTACTGGACCCAGTATGGACCCCTGAAGGATGCTGTTGACCACTACTCTCTGGAGGTAGCCATCCGACAAATTCCTTGTCCAGCAAACAGTCCACCTGTCAAATCAATAACTCTTTGATTTAGAGTGCAGAGTAGTGGGGGGGGGCGGGGGAACACAGTCACCAGGGACTTCACTGGACTGCTGTGAATTCAAATATCATGGAGAATGGCTTGGCAACTACATCATCTAGTTCCCTCAGGTCTTTGGGATGTAGATTGAAGCATGGTATATCAGCATGTCTAGGGAAACAAAACAGTCACCCTCTTATTGTTTGCAGGTCAGGGCAGTGGGAAGCCTAATACTATTGATTTCACTTCTCCAAGCAGAAGATGGCTGGGGAGGTGTGAGTCTCCTGTTGGGAACAGTGTGGAGAGTCATGATTTCCAGTAACCCAGCTATTAAAATCTTTTTCACTTGTTTTGCACCTGGTTGGTTTTTTTTTTCCAGACATCTACAAACCAAAACACTATCACAAGCACCTCTCTTCTAAAATGTGTATTCATCCTGTTCATTGTACAATTCTGAGAATTCATATTTGTATCTGACAGAATGAAGGCTATATTTTTTTAATGATATAATAATGACTTTTCTGCAATGTACTTTCTTTTTCTCTTTTTCTTTTTTTCTCCAGTGAGGTTGAGCATTTAACATGTCACAATATGGCTAAGAATACTTTGGAAGAAGTCTGCTACATCTCAGTGATATGGAGTTGTTTAGGGTACTTCTCCAGCAATTCTTGAGTGTTTTTTTCTGTTAGAAAATTTAGATTGCAGGAGAGCTTCAGCCAAGTACTTAGGCAAAAGTAGTTTGCACCTAAAACTGCTAGACAGCAGAAGCCCAAGAATTCTGTCAGTAGCTTTGAAATTAAAGAGATGTTGAAAATCACAATGCTGAGATAAGCAGAAAGTCTGGCTTTGGATTCCAAACCCATCCCCAAAGGAAAAGACCTTATCGGAATTGTTCTGGAATTATAAACAACCAGGACTTGTTTTTTGTTGTATGGAATATTGAGATAATGTTCAGCAGGTTCTACATATTCTATAGGTTGCTCAGCATTATGAACACACAAAAATAATATGCTTCTTGGAAAGGAAAATTTCACACTTTTTAAGCATTAAATTTTGGATTATTTCAGGTTAATATTGCAAATGTGTATTTTTGATTCTGCATTTTTTTCTTTCATTACCAAAGATGGTATAACGTTGCAGAATTCTCGGATATGTGTGCACAAACACACACATGTGCATGTGCTCTCTTGTCCAGCAAGCGGAAATACTCAACTCACTTCACTGTTTTATTTATTCACTGTAGGCTCTGTAGTGTAGTCTAGAATGAAGAAATAAGATCACTAGATCTAATGATCATACAGTGAAACACATGCTTTTATCCTTCATGTCTGTAATCCCCTGGGTTCCTTTTTCATTCAGACACTGTGATAAAGAATAACCTAAAAATCACATGGCAACTTTTTAACCTCCTGGGTGTTATTCCTTCCATAGAGCTTCGATTGTTTCAAATAGGCAAATAGTATCAAATAGGACACTTGATTAACACTAGTATCCTCCTTTTAGTACTTCTGTAAAGACCTTTGCCCTAAGCAGCTGTACATGCTCAAACCACATTGTTATAGAAGGACAGATGAGACCCTGCTGTTAAAATCCTGAGGTGTTTTACCAGTTTAAATTAGGCTTTTCCCATCTTATTTTAAGCCTAAACTATGGTATTTCTTTAAGATGTTGAAAGTGTGTCTTAGATGTCCTTTAAAAGAGTATGTTACATTCTGCTAATTCAATTAAATCCCTATTCAGGGCTCTATGCTTTTCCGGTACAGCTTCAGTATCATGAAGTATGACTATTTATTAGATGTAAGAATCATCATCACATGTTGAACTACAGCACTATTTAAAAAGACTCTTAAATTAGCCGTGCTATATGGAAAGAGGTGAGACATTTGGCGGGATCTAGTAGATGGTTTTGTGGTTTTTTTTCAGTTTTTAAGAAATGCAAAAGAAATATCTGTCTTAGTAAGCATCCTGAGATGTTCCCATTCAACTTAAAATGCGAGGACTTAGATTCAGAAGATAAACTAGTTTCCATATTCAGTTGTTGGAACTGCAAGTAAACTAATTACAAGAAATGTATTATTCAAATTATGTTGGTATTCCTCTTGGCATAGAGTAACGATTTTCACTTTTGCACAAGAGATTAAAATAATGGTTTCCAAGGACTGCTCAGTTATTTGTATACTGTATTTATAAAACCAACATACAGGATATTTTTATGGCAGTCATATACTCACAAGGCTTAAGTAGGAAGACAGGCTCTACTGAGTAGTCACTGTACAGAGATTAAGTTGTGGAGTGTTTGCATGCCATGGATTTTGGGTAAACCACTGATTTCCCCTGTCACGAAGTTGAACATTGCAATAATTTCCATTAATATTCCATAAACAAAAAGTAACTCTTTAAGGGATATCTACCTTGACTAGATACTAGGTCCCCTGCAACTGTAGTTGAATGTTAGAAAATATATTTCACTTTTTGTCTTTTTATCTCTCTATATAAGTCCCCCTTAATTTGTCCCTTAAAAAACCAAAATGTTATCAGTGATATAACTAAAATGGTTATTCCCCCTGGAGCTGCCACTCATTCTGATTCTTGTTCTGATCTTTAAGCTACAGACAAAGCTTGTTGTGAATACTCGTTATGTACAATTCAAGCTGCTTGGTTTGGTTTCTCATGACATACAGGTCATATATCAGTATTTCGTTCCCCCCTACCCAACCAGATTAGTATTAGGTTAATTATATGATCAGGAATTTAAAGACAGTTTTTGAATCCTAAAATGAGTCAACATCATAGAAGCAAACAGAAAGTACATCAGTGACAGAAGCTTCAGAAATTATTTCATCTGTGGACATTTCTCAAAGAAACATTTTAATCAAAAGTTGTTATCCTTAAATTAAGGGTTACAGGATGAAACTGTGTGTTAGAGAAGAGGCCAAATAGTGTAATACACTTGTCCTTCCTGGCTTTGGAAATGATTTTACACTGAACAACTAATTTTTTTTACTACTCCTTCTAGATAGTATATAAACCACATGTATCATTTTTCCAGATGGGAAGTAAAACTAATACTGTCATGTTGAATCTCATGACACAAATTTTTGAACAGCTGCTCCAAGGAGGGAGAAGGACCTATCTGGTCCTCTGTAAGTCCTGCTGTAGGAAGGGCAGAAGATTGCTGGAGAGCTAGGTCCTCTGCTTCTGCTGCAAGGATCAGAGAGACAACAGCAACTGAACTTCTTGTTTTGGAATTATACTGTGAAGCTTGTATGTTGGCCGAAGTAACCCAGTCAAAGATTAAGAATAACCTGTGTTTGAAAAGCACATATAAGTAGAACAATGAAACACTCTTAGAAAGAAGTAGTGAAACCAGACTCAAAGTATCATATTTTAAATGAATTTATGTTTCTGAACATGCTTTCCAGTTGCCATACCAGAACAGTATTGTTGATACTTCCGTAAAAGAAATCAGTGACAGTTACTGATAAGGATGTCACAAAACTAATATTTAAATATTTTGCGTCCTATATGTTATACTGGAAGCAAAAAGCAGCACCTTAAGAACCTCCCCTAAGAATTTTACAATTTTTCCATAAGCATGGACTCTCCAGAGTATACAGTCTATTTGGTGACTAAGACCAACTAGAGAAATACAAATTTTTCAAACAGATGGAGAGACTTAACTCCCAAAGGAATCCACGCAAGGAGTTTTGTAATGATATATAATTTAAAGAGAATTATTTTTAAAATTACAGTGTCTAAAAACCTTGTAATTCCAAGCCATTTATAGTCTAAATTTAATGGAGTTCCAGAGATGAAAGGAAAAGTATTTTGACCGACATCAAGCTTATGTACTTTAATATCCTGAGGGTAGATAATTAAACCTTATTCAGAAAACTTGCTTTAAGGAAATGAATGCCAGCTGTTTTCTGAGGAGGGAATGGCCACTCTGCCAATGAGCAGTGAGGGCTGAGAGATGAGTGGGATCCTTGGGCTGCCAGGGGAAGGGCTCTCACCAGCTAGAACGTGGACCAACTACCCTCAGTGAAGAAAAAGTGTAAGCTGAGGATGGGGTGTGCAACCTTGGGGGACAATCTTGAGCCCAGGGAATCAGGCTCCTGTGCAAGGCTAGGTCAAGGCAGGGCTGGGAAGCAAGACCACAGGTTAGACTCAACGAGGATGATCAGGGTCAAGCTATACCCCAGGAAGGCTGGGCATATCCATAGTGACAGGACTGGGTTGAGGTCAGTAACCCAAGAGATGATTCTTTTGTTGGACAGTACAAATCCAGAACTATTATATGTCATGTAAAGCATTCTCCCACCTTCCCATCATCTGTCCTGATTCAGAGAAGCACATTTCCTTTTTCTTTCAGTGAATGAAATTTAACTAAAGGGGGTCGGTTGAAGTGAAGATCTGAAAGTCTTGTGGTCAGATTTTGTTGTTATCATGCTTACTACATTGGATACTGGGATAGAGACAATGATGTGCTGTAAAAAAGGCTATATTTTCCAATGGAGAGGTGTGTTGGCTATGCAAGGGCCTTCTGTATTTCTCTCAGCCTCTCATTACTTTGACCATTTTACTTATTAATATACGCAGAGCATATATAATTTGTGCATCAAAGAATGGGGGATAGATGGTGTACATATTTCAGTCTATGAGCTGTAACATGAGTTGTTACTAGTGGTAATTTGTCATTTGATGGCAAATTGATGGATTTGGTGGATTATGACTATCACTGCTGGGACAGATTTAAACTGGATGCAACTGTTGAAGGAGTACTGGAATTTTCCTTCCTGAAAATATCAGTGTTTTGCTAAGAAATATCCTGCTTGCTAGCTGGTCATGCATGGGAGTTGGGATTGGGAGTTGGCAGCCATCTCATGGGTAGTCATTGATGTGCAGAAAGCATTTAGCAGATGTCAGGAGAAAGAGTCTTATGACAGGCTCTGCTCTTCATGTTTTTCTTTCCCTTCTTTTGAAAATGAAACGTCAGCCTAATGAGTATAAGTAAAAAAATAGCACCCATTGTTTTCCTGGGGATAATCTTTTCCAGGCAGTCCTGTCTTTGCAGACTTTCAGTTGTCTTTATGAGACAGAAAATAGGTGTTTTTCGACAAGCTAAGCTGGTGTCATAATAAGATGTAGCTTATTTTTAAATGCAACAAGCTGTCGTCTTAACTGTATGAAAGGCTGTGACAAGTCTTTGGGTTCAGTTTTATAAACAGGGAAATGTCAAAATTCACAGTTTGCGGGGCAGTACTGGAGAGTCAGACTTCTCACCTTTGGTTTAGTAGAGCTAAATCCATGAGTATTTAGCACATTTTAGTTCCGGGCAAGGCTCAGCTTGTTTCCCTCCTTCTATCATCTCAGGCCATAGCATTTTGAGGCTATAGTAAACTTTCTATAACTGCCATAATTACTCATGGTTGCTGCCTTCCCAACTTTGTGAATTCACTCTTGAGCATTTTTAATACCAAATACCCAGACATATTCATAATTCCATCTTAATTTTCACTCAGCCAAAATACCAGACCCTAGTTCAATTAAATTTGTCTGTATGCTCCATTAAACCTGTGCTTGCATTTTTTTAGCATAAGTTCACTGACCTTCAGTTCCTGCAGTCACAAATCTGTAGCACAGTTGAAAATGAAGACTTTTAGATCTAGGTGGTCTGGGAAGAAAGATTTCCACTGTAACTCTTTAATCCAGAGTGAGGTTTCCAGGTTTGAGTGGAAAGGCAAGTTATGCTGTGATCTACTAATACAGAATGTGAGGGTATCCTGAATGTTCATAAAAAATTTGGACAAAAAAAATAACTTCAACCCTTGTTTTTGATGTCTTCCAACCGTGTTATCTGTTCTGTCATACAAAACAACAATCTCCAAAATAGAACCGTTGTTCCTGAATGTTTTCTTAATACAGTATCCAGTTCTGGTACTTGCACACATGGAAATCCCATAAAAAGATCACTGAAAAGAAATCAAGGAAGGAGAGGGAAATTAATCTGGGAAATATATTTGGGTTGGGAAAGAGACAGTTGAGGAGCAATTTTGATTACCTGGGAGAGGAATTAAAACTGTAAGAAGACATCTGATAGCAGAGAGTGAAGAAGAAATTTCAGACTTAATCACAAGGAGCTGAAGCTGTGCAAAGTCAGCCTTAAATGAAAAAACAGTTTTCTGGGAGTAAGTTTAGATTCAAAGTTTATGGAACAAGGTTTCAGACTTGCACTCATTTATGCTTTTAAAAAAAAGAACAGAATTTTTTTGTATATTGTTCATGTCAGGTAATAAGGAAAATGTTTTCTCACCTATTTGAACACATTCTTGAGGCGAAGAAAAGAAGTATTGTCTTGTATGGACATGGAAATATTTTCTGGCCTTAGAAACAATGAATGCATTTCATTTTCCCCTCAATGGAACACGGCGATGGCTAGTGGGGTCAAGGGTGGCCTGGAGAAGCCCGGAATTGACTGCTTTACCCTCAGTACATTTGTCAGTATTATAGGCATACTAGGATGGCTTTGGCTAGCCTTTCTTCTTTCTTGTCCACAGAGGACAAGAGGACAAGAAAGTTTTTCCCTCTCACATTTTTCATAATAAGAAATGCATTCTGCTGCTGATTTTTTATTTCCTCATTCTCTGAAGCGAGGAATGTGTATCAGATGGGAATATTCCATACTACTTGCAACACTAATCTGTTCTGTGTGGAGAGCAAACAAAATTTGTTACATTAAATAATCACAAGTCTTAGAAGTTAAAGCTAGCAGGTTCAGTACTGGGACATCTAGGTAAAATGACCTCTGCTACTTTCTAAGTGACTATGATGAACTGTACTTTTCTGGTCTTGATGTTTAAAAACCGAGTTTTTTTTCTTTTTTCAATCTAGAGGTGTACTTTGTTTAATTTGCATTTTAAAGGCATACTCGTTGATTATACCATGCTTTTGAAGCAGCATGGAAAATGGAGTTTGTAACAGTAAGAAACTGATTGGCAATGTGATATCATTCTGCCATTTGCACATCACTTAAAGGACCGAGAGCTTCAAAATCACTTTAGGATGTGAAGTTTTAAAAATTGATTTTGTCATGTTTTAAACTAAAGAGAAGAAAAACATTGCTTTTTAACAAGCATCATCAGCGTGCTCAAAGATGGGTTTATCTGTATTCTGTCACACGACTTTCACAAAACAATTATGAAGAAGAATGAAGTGGGCAGGGGAAGGACAAGACAAAAAGCTTCCAGCAATTAAGGTAGGGCACATGAGAGCTGTGTTAAATTTGTAGCGACTATGGCTGCAGTGATAATAAAGGAATTAATGCTCTCCTTGAAACACAGGCAAAGAAACTGGAAAACCAAACCAGCTGGGAAAGGTGACGGAAAAGGAGTAGTTTATATAAGAATGTGTACCCACGTCTCTTTCTTTTCTTTTCTTTTCTTTTCTTTTCTTTTCTTTTCTTTTCTTTTCTTTTCTTTTCTTTTCTTTTCTTTTCTTTTCTTTTCTTTTCTTTTCTTTTCTTTTCTTTTCTTTTCTTTTCTTTTCTTTTCTTTTCCAAATAAATATGGCAAAATTATCTGTTACAGCAAGTCAACACTGGAATAACTTAAAAAATAACTTAAAATCCATATTTAAAACAGGCTTAAGTAGCAAAAAAAAAAAATTATTTTTATAAATAAATACTTATACTGCATCAGTAGTCACACTTAAATTTTATGGGATTATTAATTTCTCTCTTGTAGGATAACATATTTGGCTAAAAATTTCATACTATTTTACTGTGCTTGTCCTGAGACAAGTTATCTTTTGTTTGGATTTCAATAGTGCTCTGAGAATCCAGATAAAATGAGGCCTTAAATGCTATACAAATACAGTGACAGACACTCCAGTTCCAATGAAATTATACTGAAAAGCTATAGATTTTAAAGAAAAAAAAATAAAAAAAATTGTGGACGGCTTGTTTTCTGTTAAAAATAAACATTTTTTAAAAAAAAAGTTTTCTTAGTAGCTGGGTAAAAAAAGACACATTATTCTTTTTTGTACTTAAGATCATCTCATCTATCCTCTGTGGGAACTTTTCTGCAAGAAAATGGTCACGTAACTGAAATAAACTGAAACAGACTGAAACAAGTTAACAACAACGAGTGTGAATCTAAGAAGATACAGAAGATGTAAATAGGGGCAAACAAGAACTGTTAAGCAACTAACCACAATGACTTGGCCAATCCTCGAGGCCAAGTTCTCAGGTTTGATCTTAGACAATTATAGCTTTGTTGCCTATAACTTGTATCCAATCAGTAATTGCCAATTTAGTCTATTTATGTAAGTAAGCACTATATATGAAAAAGCTTCACCTGCAATAAATGGCTTCAGCATGATCATATTGGTCTGTGTCTGAGTCCGTAAGCAGCAATCATCCTTCTCTTCCCATCACCTAGAGCCTAAAATCAACATAAAGGTCAGTAACCACCTTAGCTTGATTGAAGACCCCCAGCCGTAATTCCTGAGAATCAAGTCCTTCTAAAACCTCCAAGATGCTAAGACATGCTCTGAGAGACTTGAATAATCAATATTTTAATTAGCATTCACATCCATTTTCAAAGACTCTGTAATAATATGAATGGTTCATGTAGACATTCCTGTCAGGAACACACTAACTGAACCCACAGATCTCCATCCAGATCTTTATATCTCCTTTAGCTTGCACTTCTCCACTCCAGTCTATGACTAAGTGATCCACTTGGTGGATGAGGGAAAAGCTATGGATGTTGTTTACCTGGACTTTAAAAAGGCCTTTGATATAGCCTCCCACGGTGTCCTTCTGGAGAAACTGACTGCCCATGTCTTGGATAGAAGTACTCTCCTCCGGGTTAAAATCTGGCTAGAGGGCCTCCTACTACCAGAGAGTGGTAGTGAATGGAGTTAAATCCCATTGGTGGCCAGTCATGAGTGGTGTTCCCCAGGGCTCGGTACTTGGGCCAGTTCTCTTTAACATCTTTATTAATGATTTGGATGAGGGGATTGAGTGCACCCTCAGTGAGACTGCAGACACCATCAAGTTGAGTGGAAGTGTTGACGTGCTTAAGGGTAGAAAGGCTTTGCAGAGAGATCTGGACAGGTTGGATTGATGGGCCAAGGCAAATGGGATGAAGTTCAATAAGGCCAAGGGTTGCATCCTGCACTTGGGTCACAACAACCCCATGCAGTGCTACAGGCTTGGGCAAGAGTGGCTGGAGAGCTTCCTGGCAGAAAAGGACCTGAGGGTGTTGGTCAACTGTTGGTGGAACATGAGCCAGTAGCGTGCTCAGGTGGCCAAGAAGGCCAACAGCATCCTGACCTGTATCAGAAACAGCATGCTGAGTAGGACTTGGGAGGTAATCGTCCACCTCTACTCAGCCCCATGTTGAGTACTGTGTCCAATTTTGGGCCCCTTACCACAAAAAAAAGACATTGAGGTGCCGGAGCAGGTCCAGAGAAGGGCAATGAAGCTGGTGAGGGGTCTGGAGAATAAGCCTTATGAGGATAGGCTAAGGAAGCTGTTGTTGTTCAGCCTGGAGAAGAGGAGGCTGAGGGGAGACCTTATTGCTCTCTACAACTACCTGAAATGGGGTTGTAGAGAGGCGGGGGTCAGTCTCTCCTCCCAAGTCACAGGCAATAGGACAAGAGGAAATCGCCTCAGGTTGCACCAGCGGAGGTTCAGATTGGATATCAGGAAAAAAAATTCACACAGAAAGGGTTATCAAGCATTAGGATGGGCTTCCCAGGGAGGTGGTTGAGGCACCATCCCTGGAAGTATCCAAAAGACATGTTGACACAGTGCTTAGTGACATGGTTAGGTCAATGGTTGGACTAGATGATCTTAAAGGTTCCTGCCAACATAGACAATACTATGATTCTAAGTTTTCTGTAAATTACTCAGACAAACAGTAACTCATCAATCCAAGGAGTGTAGGAATGTGCAGAAGGTACACTTGTGCAGAATGTATGAATGTATAGGAAGCAGTGAAACATGCAAGAACTGGTATTTCTGTGAGGATAAAGATTTTGTTTTGCTCAGTCCCCTTCCTTGAGATTCTGTCTTATTAGCAGGCTCCCTTCTCCATCAGAAGTCATACCTGACAGTCTTTTCTCTCTGAAAGACACAGGAAGCTATGTAAAAAGAAAAACAGCCTCCATGAAGCCTTGAAACTCTTTCTGACAGCTTCCTGGTGAACCACAACAGCTTGGATTATCTGGCCCCCTGAGGCTGTGTCCAAAGAAGATTACAAGTCTAGCTTGTAATATTTGACAAAAGTATTGCTTTTCATGCAGGAAGTGTCTTGGCAGATTTCTGGGTCTGATGTACAGGATGAAGCAGCTATAGACCAGCAGGGGTGTATTCTTTATTCCTGACAGTTGCAAACCTCTAGGTTGGTATGTGTCTTTAATACAACTCATTATCCACCTAGTGATAGAGTATGGAAGGTTTGTATTTAAAAGAACTGTGTAATACCCCAAGGATTAATCTTTCAGGGTATAATGAAATCATGTGGCACAGTAGGAAACTGGTACTGGGAAGCTGGGATCTCTTTGTTATATGGTAAGGACTCAGTGTGGCAGGAAGTAGAAGAAATGAACTACAGCCACAGGTATCCCATGATCATTAAAAAACTTCCACTTTTCACCACAGGTAGGAAAATTAACCATATAATCTGACCAAATTCCAATTTCAGTAACCACAATGAATGCCATTTTCATTTCTTTTGCTGTATTGGGTGATTCATTACTTATTTTCTCTCCTGTAGTAGTGATAGAGAGACAGGTAATATTTTTATAACAACAAAATTGTCCTACTTTATCCTTCTTCTGTGCTTGAGTCCTTACCTTGTGAGGTGGACTTTGGACAGTCACTGCTAGGAAAAAGTGACCTCCTGTGACCTCTAATATGAGCTGGATAGGAAGTAATGATCACGTTTGTCCTTTCATGGTTAATGCCCCAAACAATCCCATTTCATATAGAGTTTAAATCTTAAGTAAAGATAATGCAATGAAATTCAGGATATTTATCATCTGTTAAGCATTTTGGATCATTTTATTGCATATAATATTGGGCTGACTCCCTCTGATGTAAATTAGGATATCTCTGTTGATGTGGACGTTGAGTTTTCACTGTCTGAGAAATAGGCGTTGGCCGTACATCCTTCATGCAGAAGAGTAACAGAGTGGTGTCTACTTATATTAATAGAGATGATCTGGGGGCCCTTGGTCTAATTGGTACAATTTGTTCCAGGCTATTATATAATGTCTTATTGAAAAGTTTTTTCCATCTTTACATGGTTAGATGTGTGTTTTAGGTTCCCAGTACCACATGCAAAGAAGAATCTTGCTCTGCAAGACACATCTATTCTTCTCCCTCCTTTTGATGAGTTTTGCTGGGATTATCCATTTGTGATATCATTCCCTGGAGCAGAGTTTCTGTTCATGTCATCTAGTCCAGTTTTGAAATTTCCAGATCAGAGCTGAGTATTGTCCCCAGTTCCCAAGCCCCTCCTGTCTACCTTTTATTGTCCCTAAACAATACATTATACCTCCTTAAAATCTCAAAGCTTTTCTTGTTCTAACCTGTTTTTATTCTCACCCTTCATTTTCACAATAACATGTAATGAAAAATTCCCTTTTTTAATTAAAAAAGAAACAAAAAGAGAAAAAAATAGCACTGTGGTAGTGGAAGATTAGCTTCTCCCTTCTCATTTAATTGATAATCCTGAAGGTATTGTATTGAATCAATAGCAATTTAGTTACTTTACATTTTCTAGAGCTACTCTGATTTTAACCAGAAGACAATCCTGAATAATTTATTATGCATGTATTTTAACAGCATAAACAAAGATATACTAAACAGTATACTTAACAAGAAATATGAAAGAGGTTTTTGCAGATCCTACACAATAGCCTCTGCAGAATTGCTTCAAGAACCTAAAGTTCTGCATTAGGGATTTTTTTTTTAGTCTATTTTATTTATGGGAGCCTGGTAATAAGTTAATGTATTTTATACAGAATAAATGAACTGCTGAAGTGAAATAAAATTCCAACCCCTTACATCTTGCTCTGACTCCACTGCAATATGAGCCATAATGGTCAGTGGTATATATGGCTGCAGTCATGATTGGGTAAACTGATAAAAAGCACAGTTTTCCACCAAAAAAAGAGAGACATTCAACATCACCAAGGATGTTGTTTGTTGGCTTGATTTCTTTTGTGCTTTTTGATGATTTTCATTAATTTCTCTCCTGCCTCCGTATTCTTCATATGCTCCTGAGAAATAATGGACTCAAAGTTATTATTTCTTATATTCGTGCATGTTGTCTGATTTTCCACATAATTCCTCCCTCATACCTGGGAAATACTTTCCTGTACCTGGCTTTTTGGGTGTCTTTTTAAACAAAACTGATTTGGGCTGCAGTCAGGAACAGGATGCTAAGTCAAGTAAGCTATCCCATGAGCCCTGTTTCCCATCTGGTATTGCCTATAGCGTTGCATATTTTTGCAGGACTGTTCAAGTTGCAGGTTTTCCTTGCACAGCTGGGAAAGAAAGCATTTGTATGCCTTTAGGTAAAAGTCTGACGGAATACACTGGGAGGAAGGGTTACTCATGTCAGCAGAAGAACCCAGGAATACTTCTGAGGGCTTGACTTTTCAGTGGCATTCAATGGCATTTGCTGATTTAATCAGTGAAAATACAGGCTGAAAATTCCAGTTTAGTTTCTTTAGTCAGTAAATGGAAAGAACTGCATGTGTCCTCTCTGATTATAAAATTGTATGGAATTTGCTCTTCTTTATAAATTGATCCAAGTTTTTTTCTTCTTGCCAGTATGGGAAAAGCTTGTATACCCTTGAGGTAAGGAAGAGCAACCAGCAGTTTTCATGGGTATAACAATATCTTCTCCTTCCAGAATTCATCTGTCTCCTTTTGTCTCTTTTGGCAGCATGGCACAATCTAATTTCAGCTCCCTCTACGAAACAATTTACTGTTCCATTATTCTGTTACTTACAGCAGATATGTAACTCCATTCACATACAGCATGTGAAAGATTTCTAAATGATACTGTCATTGTCTGTTATTATTGGAACAATTTGAGGGATGTCAGAAGATGTCAAATCTTATGGAATCAAACTGTTCCCAATAAATAAGGAGCAGTACCTGCTTATGAATGATTAAAGACAGTTCATCAGCAACACTAGCCAAGGAAAAGAAATAGTGTCAGATCTCCTTGCTGTCTCAGCCATTCATTAACGCATGAAAAAAATGCTCACTTCCAGCAAATAGGAAGAGGACACTTCTGCCAATGGGAAAGTCCTCTGCTGCCTCTTGGACATGCAGTGCCTTACCAAATTGTACAAGGGTTCGTGAAAAATATGTAGGCAACTACAGAGAAGCCAACCAAGAACAACTGGGTACATATCAAGTCATTCTGGCACTCAAGACATATCCAATTACTTGACTTCCTTAAGGTTCTCCTCCTTACCAGTCACAAACTTTTATGAAGTTTTTCTAGGTGGCAGTAGCTGCCTGCATTACCCCTCCTACACTTGCTTCCATTTTGTACTTCTATTTAAGAAGTGACAGGAATGAGTGATTCCTAGGTTTAATGTGTCCTCTTCTCAGCCCAACCCTACAAAATTAACAAAGATATGTGTAGATATGTGCATATATGAATGTGCGTATGTATGGAGCCACAGAGCATGGACAGACCACATACACAAATTTTACATATTAAATACAGATATGTCAGCAAGGGACATACTTATTGGTGGAACAAATTTTCACATGTTAACATTTGCATGTATTTGTTGAAAAGAAGCACCTTTCACATAATGCTTCTTTTGTTGATGTTTTCTTGGTATTTTTCTGGGACAGAAAAACAAACAAAAAAACCGCCTAAACCCACCACAACCAATTCCTTGTGTTGAAGGACATTGAATTTGTCTTGAATAATTAAATGTGGCTTCTTATTATATGAGCAAATATAAAAACAAAACAAAACAAAACAAAAACATCCAGAACATCTGAAAAAAATAATCCAGGTTGCAAAAGTTGCGTGTAACCAGATACACACTGAAATTGTAGTCAACAGTGTCACAAGTCATGTTGCAAGAAACACCTCACAGACAGACAGCGCACTTATTTTTATATTTATACATATATATATTTATACATATTGAAAATATGTCTCTAACATCCTTTGAATACACCAAGGATTGTCAACCTCATCTTTTAACCAAGTGACGCCCAGTGCAGACAACAGATACTATTAAATTACTATCAGACCATTTTATTTTTCCTCTAATAGGGAAATCTGAAATAGATAACGTTATGGTCAGATGTGAGTTGCCTGATCTCCACAGCCAGCCTTTTGTATTTCTCTGCTTTCTCATTGGCTTCCTCTCTGAACATTATGGTTGTTATGTATGTAACAAGAGAATTGTTCTCATTAAAAAATGTAAGTCCAGATCTATTTAATTTGTTTTCTGTTCCTGCCAGAGTAAAGCTCATTGTATCGTGTACACATTAATTTCCTTACTACATCAGATATAAATTACATTCTTTTTTATTAAATTCAGCATTGAAATCCTGGTTGACAGCTATCGTCCCATATGGAGGACCAGGTCTGATCAACATTATGGGTGGTTCATGCTTACTTCTTTCTTTAAACCTGATGGACAGGACATTTGTTCTCATTTTACAATAGTCAGGAAATTATGCCTGGTATGCTTATGTGGCTCATTATCTTCTAACTTACTCACTTAGCAAGTCCTAATATGCATTTGGTTTAAAGGAATTGGATCTGAGGACAAGTACCTGAAACAAGGTGCTTCAGAGAAAGTGCAGAAGTGTCCGTGTACAAATATATAACTACATTTTCAGCTGATAACAAGGAAGTTTTATATTTGATGAAACTGCAAAAAAAAAAAAAATAATGTAAAAACCAACATCCAACCAGCCAAAACAACACAGAGTTACCATCTCGTTTGTAGGAAAAAATACATAACAATTCTAGGCTCTGTCTGCAGTGTAATGCCAAAACTGAGAGCCATCAGAAGCATAGCATGATCTTCCATCTGCCTATCTCTTCCACATAGGGTGACCTTTCAGACCTACTGCTAAAAGGAAGTATGCAAACTTTATAATGCATGCAATATCTATATCTGTATCTTCTTAGATCTTAGATTGTCCGCACTGTGCCTGATTTCATTCTTATTGTGTCATGTTTTGCAGGATGTAGCCATAACAAAGGATATTCATGCAACAGTGAATCTGGCTTTGAATAGAGTTAGAACACGGTAAGAAGATGCATGGGTGTTATACAATGAAAGCAAGTGATGAAAGGAGCAAGTCAATGGTGTGAAATATAGGGAATCTGCAGTTTGACTTGATGAGTTGCACTTTTAAGCCTTCAGAAAAAAAAAAATTAAGCATCAAGGATTTTGATTTCTTTAAAAATTTATGTGCCTTGCTTCAACTTACTAGTCAGACTTATGAAACCCGCCAGTCCCTGGTATAATGCAATAAGCAGTGATTTAAAAAAAAAAAAAAAGATCTTTAATCAAAACCAAGTGGACAGGGCTTCCATATTTGGGTAAGTAATGTTATTCCATGTTCAAGGAGAGAAGCAGACCTGGTGTCAGGTTGGCCTTCGACAAAGAAGGGAAGTTTGGGAAAATTACCCTGTTGTCTCAGTGGAAGCTTGGGAGGATGTCCCAGAAGGACTTTCCCTGCAAGATCTGATGAAAGAGGCTTATTAAATTCAGAGACCACTTCTGAACTAAATCTGAAATTTCTTGAATTAAAAATAATTGCAGGTTATCAGTGGTATCCTGGGGAACTATAATTTCATATGCACACTGCTGTTGTACTCCAACCAATGCATCGCAGCCGTTGTTAGATTGCTATGACAATATCATAGAATCATAGAATCATAGAATCACAGAATTATAGAATCATAGAAAGGTCCAGGGACCTCCAAAGGTCATCTAGTCTGACCTCCCCACAGTCAGCAGGGACACCCCCAACTAGACCAGGTTGCCAGGGCCTCATCAAGCCTCACCTTGAATAACTCCAGGGAAGGGGCCTCAACCACCTCCAAGGGCAACCTGTTCCAGTATTCCACCACCCTCATAGTAAAGAATTTATTCCTAATATCCAATCTAAATCTGCTCTTCTCCAGCCTAAAGCAATTGCCCTTCACTGCAGGCCTTTGTAAACACTCTCTCCAGCTTTCCTGTAGGCCCCCTTCAGGTACTGGAAGGCTGCTATTAGGTGTCCCTGGAGCCTCTTCCTAAGGATAATCTAAGGCAATCCATTAAAGGCATACCTTTAATGATAATTAAACTGGAGGCCTAGGTGATTCCATTCCAAGGAAAGGAATCTCTGAGTTTCTCTGAATTCCTACATATTGGAAGGACACTTTAGCTTCTGGTGCTGTCTGATGCAATCAATACTCTAACAGCCATGAAGAATGCTCTTCTTTTTTCATTTTTCCTTGTGGGCTGCCAGCAACATATCTTCTAGGATTTGGTAAATTGCAGTTCTAGGCTTATGCTGCTAAAGAGTCACTATTCCACATTTGAACTTCCTTTTTAAAGGTAAAAAAAAAAAAAAACCAGAAAAAGTGCTAATAAAAGTTAGATATGCAAGGCTCAAAATAAATAATGAAATACAGACATGAATAAAATACTGTATATATTTTTTCCTTGTCCCAATGCATCCATTGAAAACCTGCTCCAAGTCCCAACAATTCCATTATTGCAGATTGTGTTCATGATTTCTAGCTTTTAACATGGACTTTATCACTGCAGGGAATGGGGAGTAAAGGGTGTTTGTATTCTTTTAACTTAAGCCCTTTTTGGGTTTGCTTATGAGTGTAGCAGTTAGTGAAAGTTATCCTGCTAAATTTATGACTTAAAAGCTATTTTTTACATCTCTATATAATACAATCTAAGAGACTGAAAAGAAATAGGCAGCATGGCTTGACTTACCACATCACAACCTAAACACCTCATTTTTGGTAAGAAAAGATTAGATTTTTATAATATAGTAATTTACGATTAGCTGTGACATAGAAAAGATAGTAATACTGTCAATAAAATCTAATTCAAGGCTAGAATTCTGCTGGATTTTAAAACAACTGTGCTAAGTATCAATGGCGGTAGCATAGCATTTTAACATCAACAAAAATTATTTAAAAAGATGTTGTTTTCCACCAGCTGTCAATTGCCTTGTAGTGAAAACATACAGCTGTCTCAGAACGTACACTCAAGCCTCCTGTTTCAAACCTGGCAGTCAGGTTTTTTTGCCCTTGAAATTTTTTCTGGCATATATATCTGTCGATCTTGAAGTTTGTCTTCATGTCACAGAAAATTTGTATTTGCACTTGAGTATTTAATTTCTGGTTAGTTTTGAAAATGAATTGAGAAAAAGAAAATTTAAGAAACCTTACTGAATTGTAGAAGGATTGTAGCAAGGGTTAATATTGTTTAGTAAGTAGTGATTTAATCAAACTGTAATATTGCACTCTAAAATGTCTTTACAGGCATTTAATTTCCATGAATACCTTTCTGCTGCCAATCTTTTAAACATATATATGGTTCATGGCACCCATGGCATCTTAGCACTGTACAATTCCTCTGTGTTATGGGGAAGTGCTCTCATTATAATTTTCAGACATGGTAACTAGGCACAGAGGAACCTATTTACAAAGATATTGGTGCCTTCAATGAGGACGAGAGGGTGTCATTGTAACACTTTCCAAAACAGTATTTTCTGTCTATTTATTTCAAACATTTGTCTCACCCCCATTCACTCCTGACTCACATGCTTTTCCAGGAACCTTCATTTTCAGCATGATTGTATGTAAATCTGATGCTAAGCTTTCTTTACACTGTCCCTGCTAAATGCAAATCTGACCCAGATTGTCCAATGTTCAAAGTGTAAAAAAGCATAGTCTATGTTCTGAGGTTATGTCTGCCTATGCTCTGGAGGTAACTGGAAGCCCAGAGACTTTTAGTAACGTAATGTGGACAAAGGATTTGTTCAAGCCAGACGAATGATCCAACATGGAGATAACTATATATACTATGGTTTAGCCTGCCACCAAATATCCTAACATCAGATATTTTAAGTTCTAATATGGACACATTGAGTTCACTATATTAAAATTACCTATGGTATCTTAACCACAGTTTTTGATATAAAGAACTAATTATTGTCTTAATGACTACATCCTGTCTTCTCCTTATTGTACTCAAATCATGCAGGAAGTATGCATTTCAAAGGTTTTAACCTGCTGTAGCTTTTCATAACATCAGACTAGGCTCTGTCCTCTGAAATACCTTTTCCACTTGAGAACCAGACTTCTCATGTACTAAGTAATTGCTATAATTTAGGTATTATAGATTTTTTTTTGAGTATTGAGGCCATAACAAAAGCTAGAAAGCAAGCAATGTAAACACATAATCTTCAAACTCTTTTTCCTTTTAGTAAACCCTTTCTTCTCAAAGCTGCTCATAGTTAAGAGCACAAAACTATCTTTACAGAAAAAGTCTATAAACACTAGCTTAAAAGTATTAATATGGAAGTTATTTTATTTTTCCTGAAATCTATGGATGCGGTAATTATGACAGATGAATTGGTGTTGTTTATTCTATTTAGACAAAACTGATGATTGTGGGTCATTATTTTCTTTTGAAAAAAAGAAAAAAAAGTCTGCTATTGGGCTTCAGGAACAAACAGCAAATCTTTTACAGAAAGGATTCACAACTAAAGAGGTACATAAAATTCATGGCATTGGAAGGTAGAGGGTTTTTTTGTTTCTATTCATTGCAGCTTTCTAAATAGGTTTTTCCACAACAGGAAAGATCAGGCTCTGCTTTATTTTGAGGTCTTGGCTGTTCCACCTCCCTATCTTGAAGGCAGAAAGTAGAACTGCCTGTTTGCAGCCCAGTTGACAACACAGGCCATCAGATAGAACTATAAAAGGTAAATGATAATTAACAGGAGATGGTTTAGCAACATTCATTTCAGACAAGTCTAAGCTGTGACATTTAAAACTGGTAGACATTCAGATAAAATCAACTGCATGTATTAGCTATAGAATTAGTCATTAACATTTAAAAGTAGCCAGGAGGCAGCAATGAGAAGATGTCCTGCTGGTAAGAGCCACAGGGCATACATTATACTCAAGAGTGAAAGCTGTTAATTGACAGGGAAGTAAGGCCAACTGAGGGGATTGGGAGGTAAAAATCATCCCCAGCTAATGTTCACATGCACATCTACCAGACAGGTCTTTGCAGTAATGTAAAATCTGCTTTACCTATATGGCTAAGCTTTTGTATAGACTCGTTCATACTGCCGTTTGGGATGTTGGTGTCACCTAGTTAATGTGCAAGTGAGAAATGTTTCCTTTAGAGATTACATGGGGAAACACAAAGGAATACATATGTGCCTTCACAATCTGTGCTTTCATATCCTTATTTTTTCTTGTCCAGGTGTTCACGTATCCTTTGGGCGTATCCTCCTCATTTACTTCCACGCACTATTGTAGAAAGGTCACTCCAGCTTCTACATTCCTACTCTACAAGCATCCTAATAGTTGCAAAAAGACTGCAGAACATTTTATGATGTGAAACATTCAGTTTTATACAAATTGTTTAATTCAAGAAAAAATGTACAACTAATTCCTCTTGACTTGATAGTAGAGTTGTGCTTCCACACTGACAATTTACATCTCTTTGGTGTATTAAGGCTAGTATATGTTAAGACAGTGCATTAAGATCTTCAAAGGAGAAACACTGCAACAGGAAATAGCACTTGTGGTAGAGTCAAGACCATGTGCCGAAAACAGTAAGGGGTCTACTTTGGGCAAACTTTTCTGAAGCATAAAATCCACATTAATTCTATTTTCTGTCAAGAGATGTTTGACCAGATTAGAAGCTAGTGTCTGGGGCTTATTCTGATTTCATTTAATTCAGAATTTAATTAGTTTGTTAAGTTTTTAGACAGAAGGATAATACAGCCATGAAATTAGACTGACGTGTAATTTTCTGATGATAAATTTATCACAGAATCTGAAGCCAAAAATTACTTTTTATGGCTTGCTAAAGCTGATGTGTACCATGGTTGAATCAGACTAAGAGAACAGAGCAACTGGAATAGAATAGGTAAAATGTAAATTAAGTGCTTCATTTAAAACACCTGGTTAATATTTACTTTGTAGATCTATAGAGAAAAATGACACACATCTGAAATAGCATTTCATTTTTACCTGATAGATCTTAACACATCCATCAGTGAATTCTCTCTCTTTTGTTTTTTCTTATCACACCTTCCATACCTATTAATTCTGAGGTTTACCAGATTAAGACAGTCTGAACATTTGTTTGATAGCTGGTTATCAAAGTTAATATGGAAGCAGAGTAACTTGGTTTACAGATGTGCTTTTATGAATGACAGAACATGATTGTTGAATGGTAAACTGTGTTAACTGAGCCTCTGGGTAAAATCTGTCTCTGCTGGGAATGAAAGTGTATTACCATTTTGTTAATACTAAAACTTACTACTAGCTTGGTCTTGAAAAGCATAAGTGATCATTCTTCAAATCTTAACTTCCCAGAATTAGAAGGTAGAGGTTTTCTTTGTGTTTGGTTTTATTTTGTTTTTAATTTGAGGCCCCAGGATATATCTATCTATCTATCTAAACTACCACACTCATATATGCACATGCGCATATATAGATATATATATGTATGTAGTGGATTATAATTATTTCCCCTTACAAAACAGAAGGCTACGTATTGGGTAAAGGTCCCAGAATATGCAATAAAAATTATTTGATTAGATCTTTCTTCAATGATTTTAACTGTAACTGGATTAGGGTAGTTGGATATGTCTTTCTGTCTCCCTTTGTACTCCCTCTCAAATCCAGCACATGGTAGAAACAAAAACCTGGAACATCTGCTGTTATTAGGGGTTTTTTTCCCTTTTTTTTTCTTTTTTTCTTCTTCTTTTTTTCTTTTTTTTTTTTCCTTGAGACAAGAATTTTTATATATTCCTTTTATATTCCTGAGTTGGAGCTAATAGGGCCCATTTGTTCTGCCTGCCAAGTGAGTCAGCAATATAACTGTTCATTTCTAAGTAAGGTCATAAAGAAAAAAAACCACCACTCTGAGTCTTTTGAACATTTTGTGAGGCACTTGCTAATACAGATGATTTTGACTGCTTAAAGATATTTTTGATGCAATCAACGTAAATTTGTGGCATTTATTTGAGCTATCTATATAGAATACACTTTTTCAAGATGTTTGTCTGATTCAGCAACTTAGCATTTATTGCTTACTTTTTCAAACAGTAAGGGATGTACAAACAGTTCAAGTGACTTGCCTGAAGTGAAAAGGGAAGTGTATGGGACAGTTGGGAGCAGACCTCAAGTCTCTATACCTATTTCTGCATTTTTCCCTGAAGACCATTGTTGTGCGTATGAAATAGATTGGAAAAAATAAGAGAGTTTTCCTGCTTCTCTGATTTCTTGAGTATGTGTTGTAAACCCCAAGTCTGTTAAAATTAGAGCAGATAATATAAGGAAACTGTAATTAAATGAACAATATACACAGAAAGCTAGACCAGTTATGGTATGTTCTCTGGAAACAGCTGAGCAGAGGAAAAGAATGCAAGATATGGATAAGCTGCTTTATTTTTTTTCTTTTTTATAAAAAGGAGGCAGGTTTATTAGTTTAGAGAGCAACATAAAATAAACACTATGCAAAACTAATTCTTTATGAGCCACTTTTTCAGTATGCTTATAGCCATCTTACAAGATAGTTTATAAAAAAGCTAAAGTCTAATTATTCAGTGCTGCCATAGAGATCTCTTATGCTTAAGTGGGCTCTCACTGCAGAAATGACAACAAAAATACTTCATAAAATGGATGCTTATGCACTTTAGCTGAGATAGATAGGTGGCCAGGTCTCAATGGATGCAAATCACAGTACTCCTGAGGACATCAATGGAGTTAGACTCATTTACAGGACATGTTTGTTTGGCGCATGGTGGACTACACAGGCAATGTCCCTTCTCATAAAATATACTGTGCCTATAAAGATCTAGATCTTAAATAATAAATCAGTTCTTGGACCAGTAGGGAATGGATCATTGTGTATTTGTCAGTTTAGACCCTAGTTTTAATCATCTGCTTTACAGTACATCATTGCTGTTGTCCTGACAAGGCCCACTTGTCATCTCTTTTTGACATTGTTCAGAAGTTGTTGTGGTAGTTTAGAGATGCGAAGAGCAGCAAGCTCTTCAGAGTGACAGAAGAGGTCACGTATGGATTGCACTGGCTTCCAGATACAAATGACTGCAGTGAATAAATGACATCTTGATAAAATGATGGGATTTGGCTGTGTCATTCCTGTGAGTAAAATCCATATTCAGGAAAATGTAAATTAAATTTGTGTCTGCTGTAAATATATCATACAATTTAGAAAATTCTGTTCTTTATTGTAACTGGGCTGTGCCCTCATTTAAGTCTCGTCTGTCGTTGTTGATAACCTCACACATCCTTATGGGGTAGTTAATGGATCTAGAAAAAGAGCTACACATCCAAAGGTTCTTCAAACTTTTTATCACCAAAATATTTGGTGGCTATACTCTATGCTAACCTTTTAGAGGCATTATAATGTTGGATGATTAATTGTGTCAATAATTTAAAAAGTTTTATGTGTTATGCTAGCACTCTGCACTCCTCTCTAAATAATAGTTCTATTGTTTCAGGTAGAAAGGAAGTAATTACATAAACAGTTAAGACAAATAATTTCCTTCTTCCTGTTCCCTCTTACCAGCCAGCTGGCCTTAACACACAAAATAGAAAGCAAGGAAAAAAACTTTCTTGTGGTACTGTACTTTTTTTCCTGAGTATGTTTCTGCAGGTGAATAGGAATGAATAGTCTCAGTCCTGAGCTACATCACATTGTAGATACTTTCAGGCTTGGGGTATGTCAACAACACTTTAATTTGACTATATTAGAAGCAGATAATAAAAAAAGATGCACATTATCTTTTCTAAAGTAGCAAAATATCAAAATTCCTGATTTGCAAGAGACTTCCTGGTTTTCAAAACGTTAATTTTGTCATGTCTTAGCGCCAAAACAAATGGAGAGTAAAAGAAAAATGTATGTGATTTTTCATTATAAAAATTATGAATATTAGGAAAAAGTTGCACTGTCCTTTTCAAAGTATGTTCTTAGGAAAATTGCAAAATACATATTATTACTTTTTATATACCTGGCTCTAGAACTTAAAATGTTTTGTTCAGAAGTTCCTTAGAATTTTTCTACAAACATATATTAAAACAGTGTAGAAAAAGCAATTATCTTATTAGCATTTTCCAGTGGAAAATGGCTCCATTAGAAAATGCCAGAGTACTTCTACTATTTTGTTTCACTTTTCTGCTTTCTGAATTGAGTAGTTCAAATATCATAGATATTTGACAGTCAAACAAAGTAATTATATTGGCTGTGATCTATCTATATGAAAATGGCCTCAGATTCTCTTTCTCATTATTTTTAAGAAGAAGGTTATTATTATATATGCTTTGCAGTTAAGCTTGTAGGCAGGATCGACCATTCTACAGCGATGGACTAGGATAAAAATACTATTTCTAAAATAATGCAATGTGGGCCCCTTAGGATTTTTAATTTTTTTTATGTTTTATGTTGCACAAGTAGTCTCTTATACTATCCTATTAATAATTCAAGCCAAGCTTACCTGATTTACTACTACGTGATTTCCTTAACGACATGTTCATAAAGTACATAAATAAATACACTGCAAGAAGGACATATCATATGAGAACTCTGTTTCCCAAAGAGGTCCAAAAATAACATGAAGACTGATCAAGTTTCCAAGGACATCCAAATAATTCAAACGCAACCATCAACATTCTGTCCAGCGAAAGCTAACTAGGTGTTTTTTGCTGAGTAGGCTTAAATCCTTAGGATGCATATGTAAGATTGTACGAAAGTATCTACACTGTTGCAGGAAACAGTTTCAGCAGCAATGGCTTCACTCAGTGGTAGAAAATCAAAATGCTTAAAAATGCTTAAAAATCCTTTGCAAGAACATTGTGATGATGGACTTCTGGCACTTGGCATATACTGCGGAAGGCTAAATACCAGCATCAATTTTGAAAATGATCCTTGGGAACAAAAGACATTATGATTTTAGATTATGCTTTTCTTATTGCATGACTACTGAAAATGTATTTTTCATTGCACTTCAGGACAATAACATATTTAATCATTCCAGTTCAGAGACATTTATATTTCTAAAGTTATTATTACTCTGATGGGACTCAGTACATGCTTAATTTTTTTAAAATGTTTAGCTACGAGATTCAGTGTGGGGAGAAATTATTTTCTTTTGGGGTTATGAAGATGATTAGGGGCCTAGAACATCTCTCTTATGAGGAAAAGCTGAGGGACTTGGCTCTTTTTAGTCTGGAGAGGGCTGATGGGGGATCTGATCAATGCCTATAAATACTTAGAGGATGGGTGTCAAGAGGAAGGGGCCAGTCTTTTTTCAGTGGTGCCCAGTGATAGGACAAGAGGTAACGGGTACAAATTTGCACATAAGAAGTTCCATCTAATCATAAGGAGGAACTTCATTACTTTGAGGGTGGCAGAGCACTGGAACAGACTGCCCAGAGAGGTGGTGGACTTTCCGTCTCTGGAGACATTCAAAACCCACCTGGACACGTTCCTGTGCAACCTCCTCTAGGAGGACCTGCTTTGGCAGGGAGGTTGGACTAGATGATCTCCAGAGGTCCCTTCCAACCCCATATCATTCTGTGATCCTGTGATTCTGGGATTCTTTTATGACCCTTGGAATTCCGTTTAGTCCTGACTTTTCTTTCCTTTTTAAAAAAGTAATTCTTAACTGTGAACCTTTATTGAAAACAGCCTTCTGCCATGGTCAAATCATATTGAAGTCAGACAAAATGACAAATGTGACTGAGACATTTTTAAATTTAATTTTTAAATATATATGCAGTTCTTAGAAAATTACATGACATGATTTTGAAGTCAGGAATGTAAGAATCAACCTGGGGGAAAGGGGGGTGTTAAGCAAAACTAATTTATGCCCAGATTGAGACTTTCAAGAATGCAAGGTGTTTAGGTGCCAAATGACAGAGAATTTCCAGACAAGCTTTAATAATCATAATCTAAAGAAAAAAAAAAAAAAGAAAGGAAAAAGGAAAAAAGAAAAAGAGGAAACTCAGAATAAAACTTCTATCAACTTGTAGTTAAAGTATGCTTTGGGACTGATCTAATTTATTGAAAGATTCCTGAGATTCAGATCATCTGTGTTCTCCCAACCTGCCTGAATGCTGCCATCATGTACGAAAGCGTGCTCTTGCATTCCAGTGCTCAGGCAGCGTCTCAGTGCCCATGCCTGGGCACTGTGAGAACAAACAGCTTCCAGTGAGGCAGAGGGGAGGCAGGGAAAGGAAGCCAAGGCAAAAAAAGCCCCAAAAACCCAACTAAAAAACATTTGCTAGCTGGTGCAGTTCAGTGTGTGTTTGCGTTTGTGTGCTCTCTCTTGTTATTCAGCCAGCTCTAACCCCCTATATCATAAAAAAACCTTAGACAAGATCTTTTACCCTGCACTGCTGTTTATTCTGGCAGATCAGACCATGACAAGCTGAAGCCTTGGATTTCCCAGAGCCCTGTGCTAGTTGTGGCCTAGGCCATTTTAGTTTTCTATCAGAGTGTCCATACTCAGAATGGACAGCATGGCAGAATATTCCTGTAGCTGAATGCTCTACCCACTTTGTCTGTGCAATGCATAACGTAATAGCAATATATGGTTGGTTCAGGTTATTCTAGCACTGCAGTGCTCATACTCATTTTGCAAACTTTGTTTTAGAGTATGGGTCATCAAACATAAGAAAGTAAGATTATTGGCACACCTAAATACCTTTGAAGATCAGGGTCTTCTGGGATTTCCACTGGTAGCCCAAGTGACTTAAGTTCTTAATCCCTAAGATACTTTTGAGAAGGTAATGTAAGCTGTGCTATCACAAGTGGAAAAATTCACAACTTCTTATTAAAACTGGGGTCTAGTGCAATGTCTTAGGCTGGAGGCTGTTTATAAAGGCATCAAGAGAATTTTGGAAATTCTGTTTTTCTGTAATTTATGAAAATGGTTTCAAATTTCCACATCAAGTAGACACTTTGAAGATATCACTAACACTAATAACCATTATTTAGCGAATTTTTAAGGGATGGACCACCTGTGTCTCTAACATACCTCTACAATGGATTCTCTTATAACCAAAGTAGAAAGCTGGGGTGTTATTATTTGAACACCATGAAATGATGAGCAGCTCACTGGATAAAGTTTAAATCTTACAGCTCATCCAATAGTATGTGCTTTGGGAGAACACTACCAAAGCACAGAAATCACATTAGTTCTAACATGTTTGTTTCAGCTGAGATGAATTCTTGCCTATTCTTGGCACATAGTTTTCAAGAGAAGCTAGGGTTCAATGCTGTCGTATTTCCAGCTTTAACTAATTTTTCATTGTTCACATAGTTAAACCTTCAGAGCTTCAGCAGAGCTGCAACTAACAGGTATCTTGGGATGCTGCGAATCCAAATGTTGACATTTTGAAGCAAAGCTTGTTAGAGCATTTGCCAGGAAACGAAATTCTGTAGCATTTTAAACTAGCTGACTGCTCTTAAACACCTTTGGCAGTTACATTATTCCTTGCAAACATTTTCAGAGTTGGATGGGGAGCACGCTGCGGTGGCCAGACAATCTGTCCACCAAACACTCTTGTTTTGAAGATGCTGGATAGCTGTTTTCACTCTCCATTTACTGACAGTCAAATACATGGGTGATTGCATAGCATTCTTGGTGCCAATTAAAGTGACTGAAAGTCACATAACTAGACCTGAATAAAATAATATGAATGACATTATGGTAGCATTTTGCACATCTTTGGCATTTTTCAGTTCATAATCTTAAAACAAGTTAACTCAAGGTGATTTCCGAGAGTATACTGTTAGTAATTTGAACAGGCAGGAATACATTCTTATCCATATTATACTTACATCCACACCTAATACGGTCCCTATCACAGCTGGAGCTCCACAAAAAAACATCTCAGTCCAAGTGTGCTCACAATTAATATAATTGCTAAAGACAAACACATGTGTTTAGGGTAAGAACACATTTTAATTAATATCTATCACTGCAGGATAGAAATCCTTTCTCGGCAGAGGTCTTAATTTCTCTCCATTCAGGTAGCCCTAATGGAAACTATAGAAAGCACATGACAGTCAGACATACGGGAAGGCAATAGGTGAAATCAACATGGTACTGAGCAGTTGTACATAGAAATAATAGCCCAATAACAGCCACCTTAATTTTAAAGATTAAAACTATTCTATGCAGGGGGACGGTTTCCAAGCTATGGTTGTCTTCTTTTCATGACTTCTGCAGTTTCAAACCAACCCTTAAAAAACTGACAAGTGTATGGTTCTCCAGTTATATATTATTTCTGTGATGGATGCCCTCTTAGAAGTTTCTTCCACTCTGAAAGAGATCATCTTTCATGTCAAATTCACAGTGTTCATTGCTCCTTTCTCCAGACATGACCTCTGCAGCTTTTTGGTTTTCATATGTAAACATACTTAGCCCTCAGCCTGGGTACACAAAAATGGAGGTTTCCCAAAATTGGTTTTGAAATCTTTAATTCCACATCCTTTGGTTAATTTTGATAAATTAATATTAAATAAGAAAGCAGAAGACAACTACAGCATGTAGGAAAATATTTAAAATATAAATGTTGAGAAGCAAAGTAACAAAGAAATCAGACCGACTGAACTGAAAATATCTTTCATCTATCTGTTGGTTGTTTTTTTTTTCAAAAATAATAGGCTTATTTTATGTGACCTGGAGTGTTTGGGTGATGAGAAAGATGTGGAATGAGCATACTTTAGAGTGACAAATCAGTCATCCCTGACTGGTAATCACCAATGATCAGATGGAACAGACAAATTTACATGTTATGGTTAAAGAAACTATTACATTCTTACTTTGGAGTTAATGGAAGTCCATAGAGATTCTGAGTGCTAAAACACTAATTTATTAATGTCTTGTAGTACAATGTCCATTTCTGGCTATATAGAGCATATTTACATGCTGAATACTCATAAAACCTTTTGCCCATAGTTTCTAATCAAAGTTGGGATTATGTTGTTCATCAGTTTGAAATCACATAAAGTCTGTAGTGGATTATTTTGTTCATTGGGCTGGAGTCACCTGAGCTGTAAAGTGGATTATGTAGTTCGCTGGACTGGAAGCGCTGCATTGGGTTGCTGAGTCCTATTACTCTCTGAGCTCTAAGCAGTTCCCTGGAATTTCTGTCAGTGGAGCCCATTCTTCTTTGTTCAGTAAATTCAACCTTTAGCCATTTCTAAGCAGTTAAGAGAAGTCCTGTTTAATCTGGACAAGAGTAGGTACACCTGTATGTCAGTAAATATTCCCTGATGAAAGTAGGAAGTGCATTAGAGCTTGCTAACAATTTTAATTGAGGTGAAAAATCCAATCAGTTATTCAGAGGCTCGAGTTCTACAATTAAGTCTTCCTTTCATCTGACTGTGCACCTGGTTAGATTAAGCACATCTCTATGACATTTAAACACCCCAAGGAACGTGGTGATTATTTGCACTCCAGTAGAACCTATAGGATCTATTGTGCCAGACTGTGCACAAAAGGAAACTGATTTGCAATCTCTCCCTGCCCCCAAGAAAATACAAGCAGAATTTGATGACTGAGAAGACATGACAGAGAAAAGGTTATATTTCCTTGGAGTAATTATGATACTTCTAGGTTAAACTCTGTCAGAAGACATTCTGTATTTAATTACAATTCAGCTAGGTTTTTTGGTTGGTTGGTTGGTTGGTTGGTTGGTTTTTTTTTGGTGTTTTTTGTTTGGGTTGGTTTTGTTTTGTTTTGTTTTGTTTTGTTTTGTTTTTTTTTAATGCCATACTGTGAATAATTTGGCCCATCAGTTCTGTTTTAAACTAGAATAAACAAACTGAGGTGGAGTAGTCAAGTGAGGTGAGAAGAGTAAAAAAGTTTTTAACTTTCTGCAACCGCATGTGACAAGAAAAGATTACAGAGAGAGTGCTGGGAAGCTGATCTTAAAGGAGTGATCATTCATATAAAAGGGATGAGAGTAATTCTGTGAAAGTGGCTGGGATAATGCCAGAAATTGTTTTATGAAATACAAGGATTTATGTCTAATGGATCTATGACTTCATTCTTACTGGAATGCTGTTGGGAAAACATTACTTGGTTATCATGAAGTGCTTTAGAATTCATTAAACAGAGTCTGGTTTTTTATTCACTTATAATTTAAAGGAAGACCAGAATATTCTAGGGAAACTTCTGGAGACAGAGTTTAAAAACCCATATGAGAAATTTATCTATCCCTTTGTAACACAACAGCATAATTTGAATAAAAACCACACCTTGCACTGATATCAATCTCTCAGCATATCCAAATATCCACAGAAATGGAGGAATCTATGTCAGCTTAGTTCTGCTTTTAAAGGGTCTGCTGTGACTTAGAGTGAATGACATCCATAAATTCTAAAGATTATGGAGACAGAAAAAATAGATAGTTGGATTTGTTCAAGTCAGTGGAACCAGATAAAATTTAGACTGAAGTACTTAAGGAATTAGAAACAATTTCTGAAATGTTACGGACAATTCATGAAGGCTGGGTGGTGGCCCAGAGGACCCAAGTTAGACAAATATCTAAGAGATAGGAAAGAGAAAAATAAGTAACAATATTGCAAAGAGAGAAATGCTAAATAAAATTGCAAAAGCCTTTGAACTAAGAGCATAATACCATGGGGCCATACAGTTGTACAGTGCATTCTAGAAAGTACTGACATTCAGCTTTCTGCAATTCAAAGCAGGCAAAGCAGATGCAACCACACACTATTTGTGAATCAAGTGATAAATTTCATAGTGGCCTGAAGATTTGGGGGAAGTTGATAACTTGACACTAGCTCTGAGTTGATTGTAAGCAACAGGGTGTCATAAACTGAATATTCTGTTGGCTGCAAAAAAACCTATGCTAGTCATATACATAGAAAAAAGCAGTTGTCTACCTCCACACAGGAAATAATCCATGTATTTAATAGGCATCTATGTGAGAAATTCTGAGACATTCACTTGGAGCTGATTTATAGGACCTTGGGCCTAGAAGACACCAATATCTTTCCATTGTGGCAATTGGAATGTTGACAGGATAACTGGTAGTGCTTGTTTTTCTTGTTTTAGGTTTTTGTTTTGCTCCCATAAATCCTGTTTACGTACCTTATAAAGATGAAAATCTGTTCAAAATCTATATTACTCTTGGTTAAATACAATAAAATGTATTGTATGTGCAGCTTGTAATAGAACTGAGAAAAAAATGTAGAAAATGTATATTCAGGCTACAAGAGCCTGAAGGTCTGCTAAGGAGATGTGATACAACCTTAGAAAGAGGAGCTCTACCGGGGCTATTTCCAGACTGGTGCTGGTTGAACCCAGGGGTCTGTCTGTATGTATGCTAGCATTTGCCTGAAACATCACTCACTCAAGCCTGAAGCCAAAAGGTCAACCAGCACGAAGACTGCACAGAGCACCAAGGACCTGGAGTTTAGTTCTGTTACCTCAGATTTAGAGTTTAAATTGTAAGATACTTGACGTTCCTCTCAGTCATGAAGTTATAAGGCAGGGGTATCACTGAAGTACCAAAATGAGCAGTGACTCACCCTCATCATTGTCTTCAGCAACTGTATGTAGTGTCTGAAGTACACATCTAAAGGCTTCTTCCAGCAATGTCTAGATACTTTTTTCAATATTACTCTAGTATGAAGTCTCATAATTTATGTTTTAGGAAATTAAACACTATATGTAAGTTTGACCAAGGAAAAAATTGACCAGCTGGAATGCAATGTTTTGCATGAACTATTTCCCATTGTTGAACCAGCCCGTTAATACAGCCTACAATGATTCAAGTGACAGATGATTGCTTTTCCTTCTGCTTAGTTGCTTAGGGAACAGGAACCAGTTTCAGTATCTGCAGTGTGTAAAAGATTTTTTTCCAGTTATGCATATAGAATACCAGGATTTTTTCCTCCTACCACCGGATATAAATACTGCAAAATACAAGAAACTGAAATATTAACATTTACCTTTAAACTATCTTAAAAAAAAAGGCAAATCAAGGACAAAGATGTACGGAGCATGTAGATGACTTGCCCCTTATTGCCAGTAGTATTCCTCACAGTCCATTAAGTTAGTATTATGGTGTCATTGCTTTTATTTGGGCCCTTTTCTTTTTCAATGGTTTCTTTCTGTCTTTGGAACTACATTTTTCTTTTCCTCATTTACATAAATGTGAGTGCAGCTGAGGAGAACTTTTCAAGAGAGAGAAGTTACATTTCAGAGAAAATGTGGAGATTCTGGAGAAAGGGTGTAACAAGATAAATGGACAAATTCCAGTTTTCTAGGAGCAAAAATCCTAATAAATGAGTGAGTTTGGGAAGAGTAAAATAATTTTCCACAGGTAGCAGAAAAGTGCCTGCTGCCAGGAAAGTGATCCTAATTTCAAACAAGAGTTCTCCAGGAGGCACTGCCAGGTGCAGTGTCTTGTCTCTCTCTGCCTTCTCGGTGCTCATCCTTTTCTTGCTCACATTACTGATAACTTTTAGCTGTGGCTTAAATGCACTTGAGTGCACATAGTTGCTGCAGTGCCCACGAAGAAGTTTGTCATCATGCACCAAGTTCCAGTGAAGGGACTCATTTTTAACCTCTAACTGGTGGATAGCATGTGGATAAGAAAAACGTTATGAATAGAAAATTCAGTTTGGAAGCTTTATGCAGCCAATAATGAAATGTCATTAATTTCTGCAAACTATAAGTGATTTTTAAATTAATAAAATTAAAAATCAAACAGTAAATCTATTATAATCAAGATGATTTAATCAGCATCTTGGAAGTTAATGGTTGCTTTGGGAGCACTGCTGATACAATTACATTAAATTTGCTAAAAAAAAAAAGACAGTAGCAACCAGTATTCAATTTGCATATACAGTTAGTGTTTCAGAAGGGTTGATTTCAGAAAGAGGTGGGAGGAAGTTGGAGGAAGAAAGTGAATGGAAACAAGAGGCACAATAGAAGTCTTCATTCTGCAGTCTGGGAAGAGGACAAGTAACTAGAAGCCCATTACTGTTCAATGCTGAAGGCAGAAATTATAAACAAAACACAATAGAGAACAAATAAAAAAAGAGAGGAAGAATGTATTAATATAAGTATTAACTTAAAAATCAGAGAATTGATAGGGAAAGCTAAAAAGTATCAGAGTATACTTTAGTATCCAGCAGAGTTGAGAACAAGCAGAAAAAATATATCGCGAGTAGAACAAATTTTTTGTGGAGCTTTAAAATGTCTTATCAATGCAGAAAAATGCAAGTGTGTTTAATAGTTACCCATACATATATGGCATGTGTATATGTACAAACTAGCATGGTATGAAAGTTGTTTTATTTTTTCCAGGTTGTTTTTAACGCAGTATGATGTCAACAACAGCAGTTGTTAAGCATTCTCAATTTAAAATCAATAGTCCCTGATAATTTGAAATCTACAGTCATAAAAGAGCATTTTCAGCATTTGTTTTGTGTTATAGGATGTATGAAAAATTAATATGATCGACCAATGTTAGGGGACTTCTAAAAGTGACAGGTACATAGACCCAAATAAGCATTGGAAAATAAACTCAGCATCAACTGTAGTCAAAACAGTAGGTCACTTACTGGAGTCCATCAGCAGGATGTTGTGGAAAACATGTCTTGCCAAAATAACATTAAAAAACTCTTGCATGCCTTGAAGGTATATAAACTCAGATATCTTCAAGAAAATCTTCAATCCACTTTGGAACACTTTAGGAAAACTCTCCAACTTAATATTTCATGAACTTCATTAATACCCAACTTTCTATTGCAAGCATACTGAAACCTAGTCAATAGATTTGCTCATGGAAATATCTTGCCCATGGCCATCAGTCTTAAAATAAAACACCCAAATTCCAAATACAAGCAAGAAAGAATGAAGATGTCCTTTCTTATTTGTATCCTAAAATATGATACTGCATAGCAACTCACAGTAGGAAACTCAGTAAAAATTATATAAAGCACATTAATGCAAATTGTCAGAGCATACCTCACTGCAAAAGTTGCCGCGTAAACAAAAACAAGTTCTTCTAATTAAATCTAAAACCTTTACAGCTGTGAAACTATGAATTTTTATCTATACTAGCAGTAGCTGTAAAATTTAATCCAAATTGAAGTATTAGATTTTTCTCCCCCTCCTACATAAAGCCTTACATGAAATTAGAACATGCCTTTTAACTTCTTCCACATGAATACCTCCTCTAAGACATCAGTGCACTCTTCTCAGCAGAAATGTTTATTCGTTTTATGCTCATTAAATAGTCTCTCTCATCCTCCCCTTTCTTTTCTTTGCAAATGGTTTGATTTTTAGTGAGAGAGGGGAGAAGCACAAAGTTTTTTGCTTTCTTGTATCTGATGCTTCTGTAAAAATAAACAGTGACATCTGAATGGTGCTGTGCTGGCCAGCCGTCTCTGATGCTCCACGCTGGTTAGAGATGGTTAATAGCTAAGGTAACTAGTCACAGTTCCTTCTGCCATTTATATCATCAAAAGATCTCTGAAAATGTGCTGCACCTCTGGACTTGTGTTTGAAACCTTAAGAGAGAGATTTTTGTCAGGAAAACGCATGCAGGAATTTTAGTGGAAGAAATTACTTTCAAAACCTAAATATTTTTGTTGTGTTTTGCTGCTTTGGATTTACATCGCTAAACCATACAGGGGCAGAGAGTCCTATGGGCTGGTTCCCAGGGCAGGACAGACTCGTAGACACTGTTGCCTTGGTTCAGGCCATCTGTGTCAAAAGGGTAAGGAAAATCTCAGTGCACAGCAGGACAACCACCCAGCACTCCTCCACAGTTCCAGCCTCGTTAACATGTTATTGAAGTTCCCTTTAGCAGTCTCACAAGGCCTTTTTAGTCATTATTGTGGTTTTTAGAGTTATACTGCTGTTTAGTAGTCTGGTGGACTTCTGCTTATTTTATTTTTTTTTTTTTTTTAATTTCTTCCCTGTAAGAAAATCACTTTTCTGGCAGTAAGAAATGTGAGAAAGAAAGAATTCACAAAGACTTTCAGAATTCACATCGAGGCCTGCTTAATCCAAAATAAGATAAATTTCATATTTATGGTGATAAGGAGGAGGAATATATTAACAGAGTTAATACAGTAATGAGCCTCTTGGCTTCAGTATTTTGAGTACATAAGTTTGCTCTGCCATGTGTTCTTACAGATCATGCTATCTAGATCCATATCTGGCTGATACAAACCCATGAGATGCCCCTAACGTTTTTCATACAGTCCTCTCTTGCACGTTCTCTGGGCAGCAGCCTTTTAGCTGGGGCATTTAAACTTGGTCTTTTGTCGATATTAAGTATTTTGTAGCATTCTTGCAGGAATAAGAACCCCAGCGCACCAAGTATTGGACACTTCTTCACAGAATGAAGTGACACTTGTGCCTTATTGTAAATGCTCAGGTTTTAAGCAAACCAGAACATTGCTATTAAAAATGGAGTTAGATTGTATCACTGGAGCTATCCCAGTTTGAGACCTGCTTTGAGAAGTGGGGATTTCTGGAGTGGTTTGGAATCCTTTGGTACAGAAAGCAATGGAAATCTGTCAGTGTTTTTCTGTGTTGACATACCACTGTGTGTGACAGCTGCTGCTCCTGACACCTATTAGCTGGACGCTTATAAACAAATCAAAACCAAAGAAAATATCACTGCAGTGGGAGAAGCCCACCGAGAAGCAAAGGTATGAGGGCATTAAGGTAGAAGTCTGTGATGAAGAACGTCTTTTATTCAGTACTGAGCAAGGGCATGGGTTTCATAACCTCACTCTGTACCTATTCCCAAACTGGAAATCAAGTTCTTTTTTCTGTAAGACTGTAAATCAGAGCTGGGGCTGGACTTTTATTATGCTTATGTGCAGTACTTAGAACTCTTAATAACCCAATCCTAAGTGAAGTGTCTGACTACTATGAATGAAAATCAAACCATAACAGCAGGAGGTACCTAATGAACAGAATTAATGTATCTCTTGTTCCAATTTGCTAAGATTAGTAAACTTGTTATACTCCCAGTAATGAATACCTGGCATTGAGATCTTTGCTGTTGGAGGATCTTTTGATTACTTCTTTTTAATGCTTTTTTTTTTTTTTTTCCCCAAATGAGTTGCTAGACATTTATAGCTATGCCCAAAATCAGGTTCTTGTGCGCCATTCCTGACTGATGTGTCATGAAATTAACCTGGCAGCTTCACAAATATTTTTATTTCCTGGTCATCACTATCAATGCTTGAAAAGCGTGCAACAAAGTGTTTCTTTGACTGTAAACCAAGGCAATGTTCGTCTCCATGAAAGGCTCTTACTCAGACTGTGTGTCCTCATAGGCAGAGAAGAACTGATTCATTTTGATCGTAAAGGACCATGTTGGACCATGTTTGGGTTTTTTTACATACAGCAACACCACGTTTAAAAGCCACAGAACATAAACTGCTCTTTTTCATACTTCATATGTTTTCCACTATGTTGTTGGAGAACAGGAGTGCAAAGTGGATACTTATCTAATCCAGAAATTTAATAGTATGCCAGACAGTAAGATATACTCCTAAAATCCCACTTTTCTCTGTCAGATTGTTTTTGTGTGTGACATGAGTTAAGTCACTTAATATTACTTTTCCAGAATTTTCTTAATCATAAAATCAAAATAGCACAAATGTTCAGTGTTTCTTCTGGGTTTCAGATACTGCTGTGAGAATTTTTCAGCTAAAAAGGTGACACTGAGTAAGAGTAACCAGTGAAGGAACAGTATTAAATAGATGGCATAAATTATGAACTTTGCAACTTTAAATCTTTTTTCTACTTTCAGCCATGCACATTTACAAAGCATTACCTTTGGAATACTGCACAGTCTCAGCACCTCAGAAACATTTCACATATCATGCCTCATTAGCTTTAAAAAACATGATTTTGAGTGGAGTGAGATCATAGGGTCACTAATATGCTTTAAGGGCCTAATATATACAGGAAGTAGGAGCTGGATGTTAATTTAGAGAGGAGAAAGCTAAGAGTGGGGGGAAATTTTTCTCTACCTAAAGGGAGTAACAGAGAAGTCCCTTGGAGATGTAAAATAAAAATTACAAGAGGCAACAGGCGGGAAATCCTGATTAGTTAACAGGGAAATAAATCACCATGAGGACAATTAAGCATGGAATAAAGGCCCAGAGAAATGGCCAATTTACATCCTTGGAGATTTCTGACAGTTGTCTGGAAAAGCCTACACAACCCAATCTTACTTCTTGGTTAACTCTGCTTTGAGCAGGAGATTGGACCAGACAAGTTCCAGAGCTCCTTTCCAGCTTACATTATTCTATGACTGCAAACTGGGAAGTCTGGAGCTGATGTGTGTGTTCTTATTGTAACATATTGCATATAGCATCGCATAAAAGATGCTGTATGTGTAAGAAGCTATAGTAAGTAAATTGACAAATTCAGTAAGAAATTCTGGTTTCCATGAAGGTACAGACATATTTCAACTTCTTTATATTTCTTTGTTACTGTTTTTTCCTTACTGATAAGGGTTTGCCTGCGTATACATGTCACTGTGCAGAATGTGCAGGCAGGAATTTATAGTGTGTTAGTGTTTCACCCTGTCTTCCTCCACACACATACCTCAGGCTCTGATTCATGAAGAAGGACAATTTATATTGATCTGATGAGACTGTTCCTCTTAAGTGTTTGACCTACCCCTTCTGCAGTCAGGTAAACTGCTCAGGAAGAAATTCCTGCTCTCCTGCAGGAATTCCTGATCTCCTAAAACCCAGTGCTTTAAAGCCAACCAGCATGCATTAGACCAACAGACTGGGCAGTTAGGTAATTCATGAGCTGGTTTGCGTGCTGCTCGCTTGTCTCTGAGATGGGGTTGGAGTAGGATTATTTTACACTGAATTAGTAAACTCCAGCCACTTTGTGCACTGCAAGACTTACCTACTACATCATAACTCTTCTATGGGGATCACAGCTAATATTTCCTACTTTCAAAAGCAAAATTTAAAGCTATGAGTACACAGTGGTGTCTTCTCATATCAGATGCTGCATTATTAACCACACAAAGAAAAAAGAATTAGCTGTATTATCACTGCAGTCACTCTGAATTCACCTGTGAATAACTGTCCAATGAATCTTTACAAAACTACCTGATCATCACAATTTCATAGTGGGGTGCTACTTCTAAGTACTTATCTTGATATAGATTATATTTCTCAATAAATTCTATCCTGAGTTCTGCTAGTAAGCATAAGCTTCCTTATGGGAATTTTGTCCCAGAGTTTTGTCCCAGGTTTCCAAGATAGGCTAGGAAAATAATAAATAAAAATGACAACTAGTTTTTCATCCTTTCATCAGAAAAATACAAACTAAGTCAGATGTATAAGTTTTCCCAGAAGAGACAAAAACTATCTATATTTAGAAACGGGAACAAAAACAATTTCCAACCAGTTATAGAAGTATTTCTTGTATTTCAATGAACTGGTAGAAGCTTGTAACGGTTGTACCCAAAGGACTTTTGTAAAAATAGTCCTTTCTTTCATGCATTTTCTTTTAGTTGCAGTGACTGGAGCCTATATCTTGGTTAATTCAGGACCAGAGGTTTTGTTCACAGTTTCCCAAAAGCTTGTGTAGTTTGTGTGGTATTTCCATCTTGCCCCAGGATGAAAAATTGTGATCAAAAGAGGGGCTTAAAACACATGTATTTGATTCAGTAGGATATGAGGAAATGTAAAAAAGCATTTCTTAGGATTTTTTTTTATGGAAAAAAATCACTGCATAACAATGGAGGCTTCTTATTTCAAATGTAAATAATTATTGTATTACTTTTATAACTTTTACACAAAGTTATATATGCCTAGATTAGGGATTTCAAGAAGTGCAGCTACATCACAGCACATAAAAGAGAGTTTCTTCCCAAATGAAGATTTGAATTATACTGGAGTCTAGTGGATGAATTCTAATGCAAAGATAAATAAACTAATATTAGCCAGAGCTGGTTAGTATTGCTGATACTCAGGGCAAACTAGCCTTCTGCCAGGAACAAGTATACCTATATTGACATAAAGCAGTTCCACAAGTAATGGATATTCCAGACTTAAAGTTCTACTGTTTCTAGACCAGACACTGTGTATTTTGGGCCAGTGGCAGTGATGACTACAATTGAAATAAAGATATCAGCACAATTCAGTCTTTAAAAGTGTGATGGTTTTGGCCGGGATGGAGTTGAATTTCTTCATACTGGCTCATATGGAGCTGTGGTTTGGATTTGTGCTGAAAACAGTCTTGATAATGCAGAGATGTTTTTGTTATTGCTGAGCAGTGCTTACACAGAGTCAATGCCATTTTTGCTTCTCACACCATCCCGCCAGGGAATAGGCTGGGAGTGCACAAGATGTTAGGAGGGGACACAGCCAGGACAGCTGACCACAATTGACCACAGGATGCCCGTAACATACGATGTCATTCTTAGCATATAAAGCTGGAGGAAGAATAAGGAAGGGGGGCATGTTCCAAATGATGGCGTTTTGCCTCCCCAAGTAACCGTTACCCATGTTGGAGCCCTGCTTTCTTGCGGATGGCTGAACACCTGCGCGCCGATGGGAAGCAGTGAATTAATTCCTTGTTTTGTTCTGCTTGTGTGTGCAGCTTTTGCTTTACTTATTAAATGGTCTTTATCTCAACCCATGAGTTTTCTCACTTTTACTCTTCCAATTTTCTTTCCCATCCTGCTGGGGGTGAGTGAGTGAGCGGCTGTGTGGCGGTTAATTGCTGGCTGGGGTTAAACCATGACAGAAAGATCTTTTAGGAACTTCGTTGTTTATGCCAGGCTATTAGATCAGATCCACCATACAAAATGGGTTTCACACCTGCCATTTAGTTGAATAAATTCTAGAAACCTAGCCCACAAATGGGTGAGCCTTGGGTTGCTGGGACAAGGAGTGGTTCTGACACTGGCTTCAGAAACTAGAGAAGATTACACATAGGGCTTATGTCATGGGGAATTGCAGTTGGCTTTTAGGAATATGGCAGAGAATTTAATGTGGCTTCAGGAATTGACTTGTTCTACTATGCACGCACACACACACACACACATATAGTTTGACTGAGGATATTTAGTTTCTTTTAAAACCTGTGTGGGAGAATCTTGGTGATTACACTGGGGCTGGGAAGATTCCTGTCACAGAAGACCATTCACTCATGTCAGCAGAGATTTATTTCACAATCCTGGGTGCAGTGAAATATCAGTGCCTGTTAATGAAATGCTTGCTGTGGAGTCAGTGGTCTTAGTTGTTGGATGTTCTTCTGATTAAGAAAAAAAAAAAAGATTGATGAAAGACGCTAGAAAACAAATTAATGTTTTTTACACTTGATTAACTACTTAATATTCCTAATGTGCTCAATGTACTGGAAACACTCGGAGGGTAAACACAGAGACAACTCAGGACCAGAAAGTGAAAGCTGGTGAGGCCAGATTTTAATTAAATTTAAATTAAAAAGAGAGAGGAAATTAAAGTATCTATCACATTAAAAAAAAAATTAAAGCAGGTTCAACTCCTAAAATAAGAAAACCTCCATTGAAAACTAGTAATCTAACTAAAGAATCTATAGAGAATTTATTGTTGCACTGAAGGAGTTTTCATGATCATCTGGGGCCAAAAATAATTTTGGTTTTGTGATGTTAAAATAATCAGTATTCATATAAATATGTAGTTTTAAATGTAAAGTAATTAGTTTTTTAAATTCTTATGAGAATCTGTTACTTTATCCAAGAAAATTGTCAAAATAATGAGGACAGAAACTCAAGATAAATACCAAGTTTGAAATTCTGTCATTGTTACTGCTGCCATATTGCATGTTGCTGGGTAGAAGGGAGAAGGACATTATAATTAATATTTGCATGATCAGTGGATCGATCAGCTACCTTTGTGGATGCTGAAACTACTTTGGAAGGTGACTGACAAAGAGGAAAGAAATCAAAGTGCATAAAGACAATCAGATTTATCCTTCTGTCCTGTGTAGATTATCAGTACAAGTGTTATGTGCTGTTTCAGGTATAAATAGGTCTTACTTTATGTATCATATTTGACCCAGAATATTTTCAATTTTTTCAATTAACTGAAGTGCTTTAGACATTTACCCATGAACTCTAGGTTAAACTGGAATTGGTATAATCAGTTTAATGAAAAAGCTGTAAATTGTAAAGAGTTTGGATAATAATTACAATTAAAAATGCCTCCCATCTGAATCCATTTACCTTATTTCCTTGATAGGATACTTCTAGTAAATTTCCTGTATGCCCATAGTATCGCTAATAAGCTTTAAAGGATAATTAACGTGGACATTCTTAGTCCAACAAATTAGATGAAAGAATAGCCCTGCAATAAGACTGTATTCCCTATATATGAGCGTGTAGAAATTTGAGGTCATTTCCTGTGTGTATCACAAAAGCTTCCTGATCTGAGGACCAGCTCTGCTGGAGATTTCTTAACTGATATCCATAGACCTGGATTACCTTCGCTGAATTAATCCAATCCCTTTGGATCACTTTGCCATTGCTCAAAGGGAAACAATGCCTGTTGTAGATTTATATGGTGGATGTTGGTGCAGATAAATTCATTTGTTTACATGAGATGCTTGCATTATTAATGGAATATAGTGCAATCAATCTGACCCACTAAATTTGAAAGCTACCCTCAGTAGCTTTACATGGTGATTTATTTCATTTCCTTGAAGTGAAGAAGGCCTATAAGAATTTTCTTGTTCCGTTGTTCACTTGGGTTGACATCCTCTTGAAATTTATAACAGGATGCTTCATCTACCCTATCAAAAATGATGTGCTTAAATTCTATTTACTGAGACACGAAAAGAACCGAATGAGTTTTATATGTATTCAAGGAAGGCTGAAACGTGGACAGGAAGATCAGAACAACGGCAAGGGCAAGTCATCTGTACTGCACATTAAAAATTTCCCCCTCTTTATCTTTTTTTTTTTTTTTTTTTTTTTTTTTCTTGAACCTTCTTTTTTTTTTTTTTTGACTGAACCTGCTTTTTGTTTTAAAATAAGCCCAGTTCTGTCCTGAGCCAAGAAAATTAGTTTTCATTCTTAGCTATCCAGGAATCACTCTCCATCTCCTTGATAAAAGCCATCTTCATTTCAAACAGAAAATTGCCTTCCTCCTGCTGGTAGACAGAACACATTGTGTCAATATCACTATTGTTATGGTTGACAAAACAAGCCCCTGCTTTCAGGCACTTAAACCTGTAAAGTAATTGCCCTCTGGGCTGAGGTTTCTCACACTTGTTTTTCACAGAGGTGATGTCCTTTTTTTGGAAAGCTTCATAAACCCCCAACTAGGCATTTTATAAGATAACCAAACATGAAATACTGAATCAAATATTTTTCCCAACTTAAAAGTAAAAATAAAAAAATAAAAATAAATGTACTTCATTTGTCTTGAACGTGTATATATGTTTGTTTTTTTTTTTAATCTAAACATATGCCAAAAATACTTTCAAGAATACCAGAGTATCTTCATAAAAATCTTTTGATGATATCTAGCAGAAAATGTACAAAACACCGCTATTTATATTTTTACATGTGTTATAAAAATCCAGAGAAATCTCTGACTTCATATGGGGATAGAAATCCAAACTCATCCATCCCATTTTGGCTACAATATTCTTACCAGCAGCTCTGACCAGTTTTCATGATGCAAGTATCACTTTAGACCTGCCACTTGCTATCAATTTGCTATTTCTTGTCTCACTGCATTCATTGTTGACAGCTGTCATCAGATGTGTAAGAAAAGCTTGAGTGGTTCTTTTTTATTCAGGTACCAGCTTCCAGAGTCAGGTGATTTCTATGAAAGTTTTAACTGTCACTTCTGTTTTTCTAACCCTCATTAATGCCTTGTAAATACAATTTTCCATAACACAATAAATATTAAAAAAAAGGTATTTTATTTATTCATCTATTGACAACTTCAGAATCACCTCAGCCTGCTAATGGTTATGTCTTCTCCCTCAACTGTTTAATTTTTCATTTTCACAACAGAATCTTTGATCTCAGAGGTTTTGGTCATCAATGTATTATTTAGTAACATCAATGTGGGCAGTCTTACATACTCTGAGATATTCAGCATAAGGATACTAGTCATCCAGACTGAAGCCTGTACATACAAGCCATTCATTGGTTTTAAAGTGACAACTCGATATTATTTTAGGATTTTGTCCCCTGCTGTGCCCTATTCTTTTGTCCACTTATTGCTACTTGACTATTTGAACTATTCAGCAAAAAGAAAGTGTACAATAGCAAATCCCTCATTTTGAAATTTACTGGAAATGAGGAGTATGTTAAGAGAGAATGCTGGATGAAAAGGAACATACCTAGAATGTCAAGTGTCAAAATAAAACATCCAAACTTCAGCTGGCACAAGGCACAATATAAATATTTCTTGCAAGAATAGTTGTGTTTGAAGACAAAAAATAATTTTTATTATAATTTTCAGCAGAAATATTCTCCTCTCCTGCCCTGATCCAATTAGAATTACTTTAAAAAAATACTCTGATGTTTTTGTCTTTTGTAACTTGATGCTTTTGTGGTTAAAAAACAAAAAGCATTTATTTTCTCACAGAAAGGTAAAATCGTTTCCCTAGAAGATACCCTGATATCAGCTATATATGCATACTCAAGAACTCCTAGCCCACAGAATTCAGTGTCTACAGAGATGTGACTTGCAAGCAATACTACTGTATAGAGCACTTAAAAGATGGCTTTGAACTTAAGGTTAATTGGGAAAATAACCCGACATTTACAGGGGTAATACTGAACTATGTTTTGGTTGTGTTTGTCTTTCCCTTGTATTTCTGGAACAGCCAGATATTTACATGACTTTTTTTTTTTTTTTTAATTTAAAAAAGGAAGAACACAGGACGGAAATTGTGTTTGCACTTTATGGTGATTGCAACATCATCCTTTAGGAGGAAACAATGGCACTTGATTATCAGAGAAGTTATTCCATAGACTTCAGGCAAATCCCAAAAGAAAGGCTGTATCTTCAAGGAAGGGAGTCTAGCAAGATGAAATTGAAACCATTGTAACCTTTTTAGACCCACCACTTATCTTTCAATTCAGGATTAATACAAAGTAATATCTTCACTTTGTAAACAGACCTAGCCCAATACTGGCTACACACTTGCTCTAGTGTGGACGTGTAAGCATAGGAAATATCAACGTCTTTATTATTTATCCTGAGGAAGGATTTGTGAGAAGATGGAACAAGAGGACCGAAGACAAGTCAATGAGAAATCATAGCAAAACCCTATGAGCCAGAATTGCAACCAGTGTAAATCAAACTCTCTTGGGGTGGGCAGAGCTCTGTTGTTTTTAAACCATCCAAGGTTCTTGCCTTTATCAGCATTTGAAATTCCAGTAGCATTACAGAGGTCAAAAGAAGTTATATTTCCACTGACTTGTGCAAGGCTTAAGCCCTACAACTGCTGTTCAAATTAATACCTTTCTTATGGCTAAGGCAGTATGGAAACACTCTGAGAACAGACAAAAATCTGCCTTTTGATTCAAAGAGAATAGTTACTGGTGATGATTTTCTTGCTGAAAACTGTGGTACAGTTGTTGATGGACTGGCAAGTTAATGTCAGTCAAATGTTGTGTTGAATGTCACCCACTACTCAAAGAATAAACTGGTCAATTTGCTCTCTCTTGTTGTATGTCAGCAAAATGGAAAATCACCGTGCTTGTGTTAAATGCAGTGGAAAAACAAGAAAGCATGAACAAGCAAAATTCATCTAAGCTCTTGACCAAAAGACATTGACAAGATGGAGCAAAACAAACAGTGGGAACTCGAGCCCTAGAACTGGAGATGAAGATGGCTGCTTTATTTCTGATCAGGCTTGCAGTGTCCTTCTCTCTTTTTCCAGTCTGCATAAACACTGCCAGCCTAATTTTCACTGCATTGTTTTATTTTTCCATGAACATGATTTCAAATATAAACCTAAAGTAACGTAGTAAGTAATCAGGAGCAGAATCAGCAAATGAGCCCTTATGCTGCATGACACCATGAGAGTGTCAGTAGTGCTGTCTTTCCTTGTGCCTAATTTTGCCAAAATTTCCAGATACTTGTGTCCTGCTCAGTCTTATTAAGCTTTGGAGATGGTACGCTTTGTGGAAGAAAACCTGATGTAAGGCAAAGGACCCCACTAAAGAGTAAATTAGTTTTCGAAGCCTTACATCTGTGCAACTCTGCCAATAACTCGGTTGGATGGCATCCTACAGGTGCCTTATTACTTGTTTCTCTAAGTTGAATAACTTTCTGGTTATCCTAGAAAAGTCAGGACCTTCACCTGTCAAGGATCCTCATTAGTGGCATTTTTTGGTTCTTCTATATCTGATCTTTAGTACACCTAGACATTTACGATCAGGTGGTTTCAGTGGAGCAGTTGTATTACAGAAAAAGATGAAGATAATGCATAGATTTACTATCTGTTTGCCAGTGGCACCCTCAGCTAACAAGAACACAGACTTCTCATAATAGAAAGTCAGCTGTCATCCATTTTTAGAGGAAAAAACCCAAAACCTTGCAATCTTTTAAATCCTTGGTAAAGGAAAGGCTATAGGGAAAATATTGGTTAGCTGAGTATCTTTCTCTCAAAATATCTTTTCTTCTCCCCTTAGGCAAATGTACACCCTAATTACTATAAGCAATGGGTGAGAAATATTGGTAGAGAATGTTCAACTGTGCAATTTTCGTGTTTTCTGCAGTTCTCATTTTGTAGGAATGGCTTCTTTTGCAGAGCATTGTGTGGTCATATAAAAACGGCTCAGGAAAGTCTGGAGAAAGTATTGGTGAAATGAACTTTATCTCAAAATATTGATGAACGAGACTGATGGTCTGTTTTTGAGTATAAAATTAACAAAATGCTTCAAAGGGTGTTTTCTGATTCTGATTACTCATTCCTCTTGCATACAGTAGACCCAAGGAAAAAAATGGGAGAAGAGATGATCACAAAAATGCAAAATCTGCAGATATCCACTAAACCACACTTTTTTTTTCTTGTATTCCTAAGGCCCTTCTGCACTAAAAAGGAGAGTTGCCAGTTCTGTCAATGTTACTTCAATGGTATGTATTATGATAGGGAAAGCGTCCCTGCTTCCCACTCTTTTATACACTTTGTGGGCAGATGAATGACATATAGTGGTACTTTAAAATCAACTTATCAGTATCATTAAACATAACAAAAGCTGCTATCATCAGTGAATACTCTTCAGGATAAGAGGGTAGTAGAATGCATTTCTTTACCACCCCCAGAAACTTTTCAAACTACTGTTATTTAAGTGGGTCTCTGCAAACCAACATTTTCTTTGATAAGAGAATAATCCAAGCACTACTGAATGTCAACTAAATGGTTCTCATTGACATTATTGGGCTTGGATTCAACCCCTAATGTACTGTGTCAGGCATTTTAAGGGAATATTTATATTGGGCAATTATAACAAGCTTTACACCGCTCCCAACTCTACCTTTTCTGTTGAAAGTCATAGCAGATCAAAACTTTAAGACTTCAAAGAATCTCTCTCCTGGCTTGGCTTTGCAGCTTCCTATTTTGCCTGACTTACCATTATTGAAAATTTCTCTACAGTCTCCATTCCATTGATCTGGGCTGCTGCTGAAGGAGTGACTGACAAGCTCGGAACAGCAGATCACAAAACCAAGAGGAAGAAAGACAGCAAGTCAGCATGAAACTTTCCACAGGCCAGCACTACTGAGGAATAGACTGGTGAAGTGAAGCATAGAAAAGAAGTCAGGTGTGCAGCAGATGTTAATGTGGGACACAGTCCCTATTTCTTTTAAGCACAATATCTACAGAGAATGGGAATAGTAAGGGGTCTGGTTATGAATACACTTCAGCAAGTTTGCATGAAGTTCCTCCTGCTAAATTAGGGCATGTTCTACAAGCCCAGAGACACTGAAGTTCTTTTAGTGCTTCCAAATATTTGCTGCATTTGACTTACTATGCAGGATTCAATAAAGTAGTTGCTGAATGGCTTGAATGAATCCATAACTGCATTCATCTCAAACCCACCACTATAAACCAGCTAAAATGAGTGCAGGAACCAACTTACAAAGCAACTTTCCTTTTAGTTCTTAAGATTATGATCTGCTTTTCTTAAATGCAACTGAACTCAAATGCATACCAGAAAATCATAGAAACATATCATAGAATCATAGAATGATTTAGGTTGGGAGGGAACTTAAAGATCATCAAGTTTCAACCTCCCCTGCCTTGGGCAGGGACACCTTCCACTACACCAGGTTACTCAAAGCCACATCCAGCCTGGCCTTGAACACTTCCAGAGATGGGGCATCTACAACTTCTCTGGGCAACCAGATCCAATGTCTCACCTCCCTCACAGTGAAGAATTTCTTCCTAATACCTCATCATCTAAATCTCCCTTCTTTCAGTTTAAAACTGTTACCCCTTGTCCTACCACTACTCTCCCTGATGAAGACTCCCATCTCTCCTGTAGGCCCCTCTTTAAGTATTATAAGACTGCAGCTGCTATGGAACATAACTCATCACTGGTCACCACCTGGACATTAAGCCGTTGACTGACACTTCTTCAGTGTGACCATCCAGCCAATTCCTTATCCACCACGTGGTCTCTCCATGAAATCCATGTCTCTCCAATTGAGAGAAAAGGATGTTGTGCTGGACAATGTTAAATGCTTTGTACAAGTCCAGGTAGATGATGCCAGTTGCTCTTCCTTTATCCACTAGTGCTATAAGCCCCTTGTAGAAGGCCCATGGATTGGCTAGGCACCCAGATTTGCCTTTAGGCAAACCCAGATTTGCCCTGTTGGCTGTCACCAATCACCTTATTTTCCATGTGCTTTAGTATATTTTCCAGAAGGATCTGCTCCATGAATTTGGGGGGTCACAGAGGTGAGACTGACTGACATGTAGTTCCTCATGTCTTCCTTGTTTTCCATTTCTAAAGACAGGGGTTATGTTTCCCCTTTCCCAGTCAGTGAGAACTTCACTGGACTGCCACAATTTCTCAAATATGATGGAGAGTGGCTAAGTAACTTCATCTGCCAGTTCCCTCAGGACTTGCGGATGCAGCTCATCAGATCTCATGGATTTGTGCACCTTCAGGTTCCTCGGGTGGTCTTGAATCTGGTCCTCTCCTACAGCAGGCGGTTTTTCATTCTCCCAGTCCCTGACTTGCCTTTTGTGACTTGGCCAAAGGGCTTGACAGCGAAGTAAGACAAGAACAAAATTGTTGGTATGTTGCATTGTCGTGTCTGTTTTGTGGCAAACATGGCATCAAAACTGTGTGATGGTAGGCACTTGCATAATTTTATGTATTTCCAAGTACTGAGGTAAAATTATACAATATATTATTTTAGTAACTGACAAGTTATTACAAGCTTGTCTTCATCTTTGCTGATTAGAGAAAACAAACAAACAGCATTCCCATGCATGTTGCTTCTGTGTTTCTGTCCTGGCTGTTCGGTCCAAAACATTACCTACCCGACAAAATTTGAAGGATATCTTCTCTTGCTGTCACAGGGATGGCCAAGGGTCAATTGAGAAAAAAGCATGATTTTATGGTACAGGAAATTTGTGGCTGGAAAGCTGCATGGTGGAAAAGGACCTGGGGGTTGATGGTTGGCAGCGGGCTGGATACAAGCCAGCAATGAGAGGTTGTGGGGCTGGTGATGTCTGCTCTGGCAAGCTCAAAGGACGTCGCTTTCTGCCTGGTGGAGACCACGGCTGAGCTCCTTCTCACCGGCTGAACTCCCTTCAGGACCTTTCTGCTCCCTCCCTGTGCAAAGTGCCGCGCCGCCGCCTGGTCGCCGCTCTCCCTAGGGCCGCTTTTTAGGGGAGCGGGGCTGGGTGGCTGAGCCACGCATCGTGCCGACAGCGGGGCTGTTCGTCTCAGGGGGTGACCGTTGGTGGCGGTTACGCCTCGTTTAAATCTGTCGTTGCTGCTGCTGCTGCTGACCCCGCTCCCGTCCCCTCAGCCGTCCTCGCGAGCAGCCGCCTCCATGCGCGTCCCCGCGGGCCCCTGCGCTGCCCCCGGCGGCCCCTGCCCTGTCCCGGCCCCTCCCCGCCTCAGAAAAACCCCTTCTCGCCTCGACGCGCCTGCACCGGCGCTGTTCCCCTCGGCGAGCGACCGTTCTGGCTTCTTATCGGGAATAGCGTGGCCAGCAGGACTTGGGAAGCGGTCGTCTCCCTGTACCGGGCACTGGTGAGGCCCCACCTTGAGTACTGTGTTCAGTTTTGGGCCCCTCACTAAAGAAAAGACGTTGAGGTGCTGGAGCGGGACCAGAGAAGGGCAGCGAAGCTGGTGAGGAGTCTGGCGAGTAAGTCTTATGAGGAAAGGCTAAGGGAGCTGGGGTTCTTTAGCCTGGAGAAAAGGAGACTGAGGGGAGACCTTATTACTTTCTACAACTGCCTGAAAGGAGTTTTTTGTGAGGTCTCTTCTCCCGGGTAATGAGCGATAAGAGGAAATGGTCTCAAATTGCTCCAGGGGAGGTTTAGGTTGGATATTACGAGAAATTTCTTCATGGAAAGGGTTGACAAGCATTGGAACAGGCTGCCCAGGGAAGTGGTTGAGTCACCGTCCCTGGAGGTATTTAAAAGACGTGTAGATGTGTTGCTGAGGAATATGGTTTAGTGATGGACTTGGCAGTGCTAGGTTAATCATTGGACTCAATGATCTTAAAGGTCTTTTCCAACTTAAATGATTTTGTACAAAATATTATCTGCAGCCAGGTTTGCATTAAAAATCCTCAGAGCTGTCCCAGAAGTTCCTCTACTCTTTTGAGTTCTGGTATCTCTCAAAAAGTTCCAGTCTTTCTTAGCATGCAATGTTCTTTGAGTTCTTTTGGTGCAGACTGCTAAGAAGATTTTACTTCCTCGATAAACTCATAGGCTCAGTGCCTCTAAACCCACACAAAAGGCTTTGCCTGTGTTGGTAGCAGCACTTCCTTGGGCAGAGAGACAAAATCCTTTTTTGGACCTCCTCTGTTGGTCTGCTGGATTTCTGGGGTATTCAAACTATCTGCAAGTTTCAGGTGTGTGTTTGATATTTACTTTTTACTTCTCTGCTTATCAGCGATTGCTTCTGTTTCCCATACAACTTTTCTGGTTAGTTATTAGTGAGGTCTTGGGTTTGGAATGTAAAACTGGAAGTTGAATGTATCAAGTAAAATAACATTAAAGGAGAAATGTTGGTGGAAGAGGGTTTGTCAGGCTGCTCGCTCCCTACAGTTACTGTGAATCTGAACCTTACAAATGGGCCTGTCCCACCCACAGGCCCCAGTCTTTCTCAGGGCCATTATTGCTTACAGTAAGACATACCTGTTTCAGTAAAAAATAGATACAGAGAAAGTGCCTAGGAATGTCTGTGAAAGATGTTCCTCCATACAAGAACCTTTTTCCCTGTTGTAAAGGGGAAAGGCCAGGCTGGATGGGGCTTTGACCAACCTGGTATAGTGGGAGGTGTCTGTGTGTCCATGGCAGGGAGGTTGGAACTTGATGAACGTTAAGGTCCCTTCCAACTCTAATGATTCCATGATTCTATAAAGCCTGTAGTTTAAATCTGAATAAAGAATCAGGCAGAAACCCCTAATAAAACTGATTTCTTGTGTAGACAGTCTAAAATCTTTGTGCTTTAAAATATGAGGACATCAAATTGAGAGGACATTGAGAAATGTTTCACAGAAAATATTTGTTACTTCTAACCAAGATTTCCATTTTTCTGCTGTTTGAATATGTAACCTGTATAATCATTTGCAAAAATGTTTATTTATAAAGCATTGTCTACCTAATGGAGAGTTTCTATAAGAAAATTTGCTGGATATTTTGCTACCAGTAGTTGCCTGATATTGGGAATACTGAGGTGTTGTAGGTAAAATGTAGCAAGTTTATAGACAATACTTAATTGTTTTCTGAAATGACAAGCTATTTGAAGTTTAAAAATATGGAGATTTGCTGAAAAATTACTAACTATCTGGCAACACTTGGGCAACATCTTACCAAAATGATAAGATGATAAGGACAGGCTTTTTTTCATCACTGGTTGATAAGAAAAAAAAGACAATTGTTTCTTTGAGGTCTTTTTCCTTTTTTCCTTAGTTTAAAGACTTTAAGAGATATTTCTGTTTTAAAAGACTATTTATAGAGCAAAGGACTTTAATAAATTGGAACATGAGCTATTTTGAAACATAATTCCACATCCTATTTTTAACCTTGATTGATCTAAAAGGATGTCACAGGAAATGACACCAAAAAGAGGAGCTTTTCTCTTAATAAGACCCAAACCAATGACAGATTTTCTGTATTGACAGCTGCATATTCAAGACCTGATAATGCAAATGATACCATTTCAAAGGCACTGAGCCAACTAAAAGATCACAGTACTGATAACTAAATCCAACAGCCTCCATAGAGACACACTTAAGGACATCTGTGACCAATGCTCCCTCTACAAGTAGCATCTTTGTGTGGCTCCAAATGGCAGAGAATGAAAGCATTGCTGTACTTTGTGTCACCAGACTCTGGCATGGTTGTGGTTTGGACCTGGCTGGCATCCAAGCACCCTCTTGTGGTTTAACCCCAGCTGACAGCTAGAACCACAAGGGGGCTTGCTCAACTCGCCCCACTTGCAGTGGGGGGGTAGAGAATCAGAAGAGGAAAGGACTGTGAGGAAAAACTGGTGAGTTGAGATAAAGACAGTTTAATACAGAGATCAAAAGCTGCATGTGCAATCAAAGCAAAACAAGAAAATCATTCACTCCTTCCAATCAGCAGGTGGGTGTTCAGACATCCCCAGGAAAGCAGGGCTCCATCATGTGTAATGGTTGCTTGGGAAGACAAACACCATCATTCCGATCGTCCTGCCCTTTCTTCTTCTGCCCCCAGCCTTATATACTGAACATAACATCATATGGTATGGAATATCCCATAGGTCAGTTGGAGTCAGCTGTACTGGCTGTAATCCCTCCCAACTTCTTTTGTCCTCCCAGGACACATTCTTGCTGGAATATTGTGAAATGCTGAAACAGAATGCCCAGAGAGATCGTGAAACTTCCACCTTGGGACTTACTCGAACTTGACTGGATGTGGCCCTGAACAACCTGCTTTAGTTGTCCCTGCTTTGAGGAGGGGTTTTGACTAGGTGATCTCCAAAGATTCCTTCCAAACTCAACAATGCGGTGATTCTGTGAGACTCCAGAAAGAAGAGGATAAATAGCTGTGGATTAAACAAACAAACAAACAAAACAGGAATAAGGGTGCTTTCAGTTTTATTAGAAAACAAACAGCAACAAGAAGGGTGTAAATATTATTAAAATAATGCCAGTGACCTTCTGTACAAAGTAATATAAAAGTCACCAAATTGCCACTCTAAGAAAACCTTGCCATTCGTGCATAGAGAGACTGGATTTTATGTGTTATCTGCCACCTTCAGTGACATCAAATCCAGAGGCGCAGAGGAACTACATGTTGAAGCTTTTCAAGCTTTGTCCAGAGCACTGTGGAATTTACAAGCTCCTCCTTTCATTAAAGGAACAAAAAGAAACATCCCACTGTTACCTGTCTTTGCCGAGATTCTAACACCCTTCTTTTCTTCAGTCTGAAAACAACTCTTTCCCATTTAATAACTTAGTCCTTAAGATTTCTGCGCTTGGCTTTGTACTTTAAACAAATCACTTTCTATTCTGAGGTAGATGTTCAGTCAGATGTTCAAGATGGGTATTACATACAAAATTAACTTCAACCATCTCTGCAAATAATCACCTCTGGATCAGTAGAATTCACTGGGCCACAGTGAGACAAAATAATTCTACATCTTTTTGACACTACAGGAGGAAGTTTTAATAGCTAAATCTTCGTAGATGAGGTAGATGTCTGTGGGTGAGGATCATGCTCTGCAAACTTTTTTATTCATCTATCTGTAGGCAATTATCTAAAATTGTATATAACAGCACATGAGATTCTATTCTAATTATAGAAAGTTGGCAAAATATTTCCTCTTTACCTCTTCCCCAAACGTTTATATCGCATGCTTCTTAACATGGAGTAAATGACACTGAGCCGCTGACAATGCCGAGTCATTGATTCACTGATCCATAGGGACATTGGTCACTTTCTGAAGCAGTACCTTCTCTTCCTACAGTGTCATGTTTTTTCTTGGAAGGTCTCTGATTTATGTACTAATAAAAAGCAACTATTATTTCCTTGTCTGAACAAAGAAGATGCTTCAGATATGAAATGTATTTCTCCTGTTGTTTTCCATTGTATACAATCGCAGCCATTCCTACCTACCTGATAAACTCAACATAAAGAAATCACACATCTGGATGAGTCAAGATGATAGTGATATTTAGGGTGAAGTTTTTCATTCTTCTCATCATCACATCACAATAACCTAAAAGAAACAGAAAGAGTCTGTTGCCTGGAACTGATAAGTTTTATTAGCTACAATATGTAAGCATAAAGGTGTTACCATGTGACAAGTTTGAACAACATTTGATTTAAAATTGCTTCTGTGAAACTAATAAAATGGAGCAATATTGGTCTAATAGGTTTGTTCTTTTATGGATCAAGTCAAATGGTGCACAGAACATTTTTATTCTCGCTAGCTAAATGTATCTAGTTATGTAACGGCCAGTCTATTGCAATGGGAATACTAATGATAGTAAACAGCTAGGGCACTCTATTCCAAATCAAATGGGTTCAGAGATTACTCATTTTCTTTTAGAATAACAAATGGACTTGTCAAGAATAAACAGAAGGAAACCATAAAAATGAAACACCTGCTATTTCTTTTTCACAGATGTGGCTGCATATGGGCAGAGATACTTAAATATAAAACACTTGAATTATTATCCACAAAATTAATCACTCTGTGGTCTCATAACATCAAACAGAACTAATACAAAAAATAAGAAAGCTCTGAAATCTGTACCACTAGCTCAGTTCCAATGAATCTTCTATCACTAATACCCATGTTATTGTTTTTCCAAGGATTTTTATAAAATAGTGTATTTAATCTTCAAATTGTCATATGAGTTCACAAGTCATTAACATTTATTCTTCAATTTCAGTACACTGAATGACAGTATCAGATATCTGTTTAGTCACATAAGAATACATTCTTACTGAAAGAATGCAGGCAATAGCTTCTTTCAGCTTTTGACATTAAGATGAAGGTAGTAAAATTTTGGCTTCTCCTTTGAACCTAGCGCCAGACAGATCTGGATAAACAGTGATGGCATTTATTGCTTCTTCAGTTCCCTACAGAAATAAATGGATACCACGGAACTGATAGTGAATCAACTATTTCATATATATCAGCAGTCTGTAGATGGAATTATGATTAATTAAATAGTCCAATATATAGGGGCTCTGAATTTAGCTCTCTTTTCTGTCATCATATGATATGTAGCTTCTGACACTTAGACATTCATAGGTGAAATTTTGGTTTTGCAAAACTCTAGTGGAATTTTGTCTATAGCTTAAATGAGATTGAATCATCTATCTCATTTGCCACTCATAAAACAGAGTTGTAAATAATTCCATTTCCTATCACACATTTGCTTTTATTTTTTCACAGGTCAATATACACAGTACCTGGGAGAAGAAGTCACAGAGAATCCCATTTCTGCTAGGCTAAGTCAATAAAATAGTCTCAAAAATACCTTTCTTAGTGGCTTGAAAAACAAGGTAGTTCCTCATAAAACTTTTCAACTTTTGCATAAAAGGTTTTTATAAATGTTATTATTGCACATGAGATTCTATTGCAGCAAGTTAATACAGTAAAATATGATTTATTGTAGTTTATATTCATTAATAAATATTCAGATATAAGGTGTATTTCACACGTAATTTGAAGTTCTAATTTGCCCATTCTCACATTTAGAGAATGTCGCTAGTTCCAGTTGTACTACAACACTCAGACAAGAGTGAGTGAGATATTCTTTGAAGGGTAAAAGAGCCAAACAACCAAAGATCAAGAGGAAGGGGGGAAACTGTGGAAGTTAACAAAATTATGAGGAGAGAAACTGTCACCAGACAGAAGTAAATAAATCACAGCATAATGGAGGGTGGAACATTCGTGATGTGTTTGGGGATCTTTTTCAGGAATTTTTCGGGCAATTTCCTAGTCCTATACCCTTACTCCCTACAGTTCATATGAAATGGAGTAAAGAACATATGGAAGTCGGAGTGTATTTGCTGCTCTGGCAGCTTTTCTCTGTTTTCTTCCCTCACCTTCTGTGCCATTCCATGAAATGAAAACGCCAGAAGACACTACAGCAAGAGGTTGTGAGTGTCTAATGGACTCTCTAGAGAATGAAGACTGTACAGTTATAGGAATGAGTATGGGTTGACTGACCTTATTCCCCTGGTGTTTACCAAGCATGTTTCTTGTTGGAGATCAGAGGTTATTTGCTGGGCTTGCTTTCTGCTGATTTTTTTTGACACAGAAAATTACCCTGGTGCTTTTAGAGGTGTCTGACAAAGATTACTCTTTTCTCTCTTCATGTCTTGTTCCATGTGCATTTGATTTTATAAAGAGTCTCATTTGTCCTTTGAAAACAAGGTCTCTCTGAGAACATGTTTGTCACGACTAAGATGCAAAGTGAGAATGGGTGGGAAAGTATGGAAGCTGTGTGTTTTTGTGTATGGCTTATACTTCAAGTGTACTGACTTGACTTGCTTGAACGTATGGCCCAATGAAGTGCTGGCAGCTGAAGTCCTGAAACTGAGTTCTGTGTGTCCCTAGTGCTTTTCACTGTGCAATTTGGCTTCTAAGACATCTGCTTTGGAGCAGATGATGAATTGTGACTAAACATGGTTATAGACATAGATATGTAATTTTATTCAGATAAATCAGGGTTCCAGAGACTTGAGGAAGCCTTGGGATTCCTGAGTGATTCTGACACTATCTATTTCTCTTGCTGTTGGTCCAGAGTACAGTTAACTCAATCAGGAATATTATTTACTCTTCCAAAAGTGGTTGAGTCACCATCCCTGGAGGTATTTAAGAAACGTGTAGATGCAGCACTTCAGGGCATGCTCTAGTGGCCAAGATTGTAGGGTTTTTTTGTACGTGTATGATTGGACTCGGTGATCTTAGAGGTCCTTTCCAACCCTGATGATTCTGTGATTACCTTGCAAAGACTAAGGCACACTCAGGCCTATAAGAATTCAGTAGTAAATACTTTACAGTATGATTCAGAGCTCATCTATGTCTGTGGAATTTGCCTCATTAACTTCAATGGACTTTGCTGACAGTGCATGTAAAGAGATTGATAGATGAAGAGCACAGCAGTAGTAAAGGTTTAGCTAAACCCTAGGTTTAACTGGGTGTGTTGATAGTTTTGCCTAGATATTTTACCTATGATATTTCACCTGCAACTTGTGATGGCTGTGAGTGAACTGGAAGTAGAAAAGCAAAACTATGCTAACTTGCTTAGCAGAAGTGTTTGGTTGTTCTGCTGGAATTCCAGTGCCTTTGAAGCAAGTGGAAGGTTCAGCTGTAATGATGTAATGTACTACTGGTGTGTGAATATTAGAACAACTTCTGGGGGCAAGCCTGAAAGGGCTTTGATCAAGCAATATAGAATAAAATACTCCAAGTCATGGGTGAGATTTGTAACCAAATATGGTTTAGAGAGCATCTGGAATAATTACTGTGTGAAGCTGCCAGAACCCTGAGGGCACTAATAGGCCTTTATGAATCTGACCAGCCTCGCCTGAGCCTTCCAGCCAAAACTGTGAGCTCAGGAGCTGTATTCAAGCTTGACCCTACTCAAGCTTGCCTGGGACTGATTGTCTGGCCTCTATGCCTGGCTGTGGGTCTTGTTGATAATGATTTCCCCAAATGTGGGCTGATGTTATGGCCCTGTCTTGCTGTCATAAAGTTGTGTCAGATGCTGGTTGTCCTCACTAGGCACAAGCAGACTTAGCCTGGCTCTCTGGAGGCAGCTGCTGTGCTGGGCTCAGGCTGCTAACTCTGGGAGTCCCCTTAATTCCTGGCCCTTGTGGTGTCCTGACAAAAGGAAACAAAATAGAAAAGAGGTGGGGTTTTGAAGCTGCTTTTCTAAAATATGAATATGTCATTAACAGATAAAGATAACTGGGGAAGGAAAGTATTAATCTAGAGTATGAAATTATTTTGTTGTGTATCTTTAGGGAGATGGTTATTTTGACGTTTGTATAGCAATAAAGTAATGCTAATTTGGTCATACTGGTATTCTCTGGGAATCTGTAGTTTGTTATAGCCATTTCAGGCATGCAGCTCAGTGAGACAGCACTACTATGTATCAAAATAACACGTATTTTCTTGGCTTTATTTAATATGATTAACAAACAGGTAGTTGTTCAACAGTCTTGTTCAGGGTTTTGCTCATGTCTGAATGGTGTCAACATGGTCAAAAGCCCTTGAGTGATTCAGGGAGGTATACTAAACTCCCAGTACAATCATGTAAGTACTCATAAAGAAAATTTTGGTAGCATGTTTGGCCTTGCTAATTAAAAATATCAGGCTGATGCTCTTGTGAGAGCTCTTCTTAAAGAGGAAGGAGGTGCTTAATGTTATATCATATTGGTGGTTGTATTTATTATAGCAGTAGAAAAAAACACGTTACTCCTACAGACAGGTTATGATTAATGATTAGACTTTATTAGCCATATTATCAATTTTTAATAATCAGATCATAATTACTTTGCATGCCTGAGTTTAAAGCTTTTGAGTGCTACTGTGATGATACGTCTTGAAATTTTTATGTTATATCCTTAAGAAGGCAGAGACAACACCAGCATGGAAGATTAAGAACATAAAGACCATTCAACACAGGCAGCAGTGAATTCTATTCAAATTGTATATGAAGTACAGATTTCTTCAAACTCTGGGAATATCAGCAGCACGGAAGTGTGAACAGACATTGCTAGTATTTAATGAGTTTGGATAGATGCAGAACTGAACACGTTTCTACACTACAGTTTTAGATTAGCCAGGCTTTGGGAGGCTGCTTTATGTTTAATTCCTTCCTCCTCTGTATCTGGGAAGGTCCTACATAAGTATTTTTGAGAATCTGAGATTAAAATATTAACACTATTGTGCATAAGATTATCAATATGAGTTTGGGTTTTGCTGAGGCACAGCTAGACTAGCAGAGTTTGAAAGCAAAAAACTCAGGTTAGTATTCAGCTGAGAAACTGCAGGACTCTGATAATGGAGATAAGGAGAAAAAAAATATGCGTAATCTGGGTGCTGAGTCCAAAATAGTAAAAATCAACTAAAATGTAACTTTTGGTTTTTTAATTGGTGGTAGTTAGGTGTTGAAATGCTAAATCATAACATTTTAGAACCTAGATATCTCTAAAGATCAGTGTGCAATTCTGGTGCCAGGGGACAATACTTACCCCCTGCTATTTTTAGATGCTCTAAGTACAAGGGATCAATATTTCATCGTGTCTAAAGCTGAGGGTATGGCATGAGCTAAAGGACACTGAAATAGCATGCTTTGCCAGCGGCTTTCTGAAGGATACAGGTTATATGGGCGAGGTCCAGTAGCTCTGTGCTAAGAAAATCCCTGTCTTGCAGGGCATTCTAAAGGCTAAAGACACATTTGGGCCTCCTTGGTCATTGTTGCAATCCTTAGCAGTTCCTTGGTAGCAGTTACTGTGTTGGCTACTCTGAACATATTTTGCTTGTACACATAGAGTGTTCTCCATCTTGCGGACTCCCCTAGATACTATATAGGCCTTACGCATCCAAGTGTTTTGTTGTCCCTGGGAACCCAGTAATTCAAAAGACTGACAACAATATGTCTGTATGGTATCAGGCTCCTCAAATAAAATGATATTTCTATTACTGGATGTAAAGCAGACTTTCTGTTCACCCATGCATAAGTTAGAAGTTAGATTTATTAGGGCTGAGTACTAATGCTCTTGGCTTCTCTCTTGGGTTGTAGAACCTAATCGTCATTATTTTATGGGCATGAGTTTTCTGAATCCCTTTACATAAATTCAAGATGTGATAGAGTATGAACAGGCAGATTCATGTCAGTTAGTACAGACACTGTCAAGGAGTAGGCTAGCAACTTGGAGTTAGAACTGAGGAGCCTAAGAGATCTGTCTAGTGCACTCTGAACTCTAAACCACAACATCTTCAGTTATTAGCTGTGTAAGTGCAAATCCAGTTACACGTGGCTTCAAAAACTACTTTAAGTGTATTATAGACACATGCTGAGGTGTCTGGACAGAAAACTATTCTCATGTTTTAAATAAATGGGAAGAATATCCTTACATGACATAAATGATTCTTTATAAAAAACTTTTGGCGTGGAGAACTGTCTTTTTTGTTTGTTTGTTTATGTTCCAGAACTCATCTGTTTTCAGCAATTTAATTCTTCATGTCAGTGTCCTCCTAGGTCTAGTCAACAGGGCTGCCAATCAACTTAGTAAAAATATATGGCACAAAATTGGGTTTAGAGGCCCTGGAGCCTGGAATATTTCATTGCCAATGCATTCTCTGGAGCCAAAGTACACCCCTGTGGAGAGAACCTGCATGAGGCCTCATAATTAAGTCTTGCAAAAGAGTGGGTTTCTCTCTTATGGAAACCAAAGTATAGTAAATAGTAATGTAAGGCTGAAGGTAAGGAAGTAATTGTAAACTAAGATATCACCTCCACTGGTGCTTTTCCTGTCTGTACGTAGCTCTTCTCTGACAATTATTGGACTAAGTACTTCACTCTTAATTTCTCTATAGACCTTGATTCAGCAGTAATCGAAGTAGGCACTTAGATTGGAATCATCTTTAAATGGGGCTCCTGGAGTAACTTTATATTGTATTCTTAATTTTTCTCTAAGTCAGTGATAGGTTCACTCTGTCAGGCTGGAAGAACCCACCTTTGCTTCTTCCTATCTGTCTTGCATGAAGACATAAGATTGCTTTACAGGAAGGAATCTTCCGTAATTTTTGTAAGTAATGAGGGATATTATCATAAAGAAGGTTCTGAGGACCCATAATACTATAACATAGCTATTGCTTTGAAAGCTCATTATCTTTTTATAAAAGGGTTTCCATACCAAATGGAAAATCTTTCTTTTTTTTTTTTTTTAAATAATTTTCTATTATTTGTAGAGGATTTAAGGCAGTTGGTCATGAATGTTTTTGAGAGCATATTAGATCCAGAATCTCTCTGACAGATAATTTGAAATCTGACAGACCTAACAAATATCTTATTAGTCTCCTGATGAGACCAGGTATGTAAATTCAATGTGGTTGAAACATGATCACTTTGATTTGTGGGGTGCCTTGGAATGCAAGATACTGTATGCCAGAACAATTTAAAAGGCCATTTTTCTTCCCTTATTCTGTTATGGAAAAGCATGTAGCTTAGAGGTAAGGTAGGAGTCAAGGCAGCAAGCATTTTTCTTTCCCACTCTGCGCAGCAAGAAACAAATTAAAATCAGGAGAAGGGAAAATGTTC
>VXBJ01003374.1:0-53858 GCA_013400055.1 Nycticryphes semicollaris | reverse complement strand
AGTGCATCTTGTGACAAAGGCCTCTTTATAAACAGATGACCCTAGTGGAGGGAAGACAAATCCTCTAACTCTATACTTAGGGCTGGTAACGTTTCCTTAGAATAGAAGGTGTGGGAGTTTACTTCATGCCTTTGCCATTCCAAGTAAGTTCTTTTGTCTTTCAAGGTCTATTCATATAAAGTAGACCAGAGGGCAGTGTTACTGTGATAATAACAATTTTTAACAGAATATATATATATACACATAAATATATATATACTTGTAACAGAATATTGCCCAGCTATAGTACTTGGCATGTAGCAGCTAGAACAAATAAGACCAAAACAAGATAAAAATCCCCAAATGAAAGCATCTAAAAATTCTATCCAGATAAAGTTTCTACTGGAATCACAATGATAACCTTTAGGGAGGACAAGACAACACCCAAACCTAATTAATTTCCTCGGTTGTGTCTTAGAAGTGCTCCTTCATGCTTTTTATTCAATGGATGACATAATTCTCCTTGTTTATGTTCACAAGGGTCATCTGCCCTTGATAGAGTTATTTCAGCTTTATACCAGCACAAGAACAATGTCAAGCCCAGTGAACCAGTGTTTGCTCAATTAGAGCCAAGAAAATCTCCACACAGTCACAAATCAAATACTCAAGTCCTTCCCTGCTCTGCAAATGGTTATATATTGCTGCTCATATACAGATAAATCCTTGAGATCCAAGGCAAGAGTTACTCATTCATGATAGTGTGCATATATACATATACGTCTCTGCATGTATGTGTATTGCTATATGTATATGCATGTATATATGTGAACATGCATATCCTTATATGATACATTTTTGTTCCAAGACATTTTTTTCGAGTACTCCCAACTACAAATTTGGGAATACTTTATTTTATGTAAAGCAGACCTAGACACCACTGCTGTATTTCCCTGGCTTTCCTTTTTGGTATCTGATTACATATGAAACTACACATACCAATATCTCAGTTGTGATCACAATTTCATGCGTAAATAATTCTGCATGGTTGGTTTCCTCCTCTGCAGATGTAGTCTCTAGGCTTAGGTAAACTGGTGAAGCAATTCAGATGTTCAATTAATTGGTTATCATGGAGTCACAGCAATCACACATTTACCATGTGGTGATGGTATATACCAAATGGGACCACAAATCTGTGCATGCAAGTTTGCAATTGGACAGATAACTCTGAAGATATTGCTAGACTTCAATTTTCTGTCTCAAAAAGACTACAGTTGTAAAAATCGGGCAAACAACTCATTTGGGGTTTGTTTGTTCATTCAAATAAAAAGATGACATTTTGTTTGACTTGCAATTTAGAAAGCTTTAATAACTGCTACTCTGATAGTACATCATAAAGTGGCTCTGCGGAATGATGTTTCAGAGTGAGTAGTGGGTCACAACCAATTGGAATTATTGTATAATTTTAATGTATAGAAGGCTCAGAAAATCCAGCTGTGGATTGGCTGGACTGCTCTCACCTTTAGCTTTGGGGCTTCTTAAGGGTTTGCTGGCTAGCACCTGCTTATTACAGCATATTTTTTTTCCTCCAAAACATTAATAACCATATACACACACACCCCCCAAAACACATCTCACAATATCAAGTCCTAGAAGAGGATCTGATAAAACTAGTGTGGCCAGTTACAGTCAGAACGGTAACCATTAGTTCAGCTTTGAATATCAGGAGAAACTTAGCCAAGCGTACTGGCTGGCTGTTGAATTGGGTTTGACATAGACCTATTTTTCTACAGATTGACAGTTAAAAACTAGGTTCTCTACAGTCTGTAAACTGTGATTTTTATATCCAGCAGTGATTTGAAAAACTAATGCTAATGCAGATTTATAATAACAAGCTCTTTGAGTGAATATCCCCATTAGCTGCCCCATTTTCAAGACTTCTCTTACAATACTAAAAGTTGCCTTTTTAATTTTTTTTTTTTATTTAACACTATTTTTTTCCTTTTGCCTTTTTGCCATTACTGTTTTCAACAGAAAACCTCCTAATTATCCTGGCTACTCAGTCCCTTCTACTTATAATGGTTTCCTTATCCATCATTATAGTGTGATCACACTAATGATAGTTCCTCATACCTCTGTGGTGTAATTAATGTAATATTGCAGGCTGAAAAACATCATTTTCGAAAAGCCTCTTAACTTTTATATGTTCATTTGTAGCTATCGAATGATGTGCATACACTGTGGAACACAGGCACTGCCATCAGAGAGCACTGTAGTGGTCCATCTACTGCGATATCCCATCTCAGACCACAGCCAATCACATACATTCCAAAAGAAAATATAATTTCCCTATTGGCCATAATAGTAAAAATAACTGAATAGCAGTGCCTTAACCCATGGGGGAAGTTTGTTGTGATTGCATTTAACTGTTCTAGCATTTCATCCACATCATTCACTTCCAGTACAAAGCTTTGCTAAACGCACTAAATGTTTGGGGCATTTTAGAGATCAAGGGAGGTGGAGGAGGAAGAGTAATATGTCTCATTTAAACAATTGTATGCCTCTGCAGTCAGTCTGAATGTAACATCCAGAGCAGTGTCTGAACTTGCACTCTTCTGTCTTTACTTTAAGTTATTCTGATTTTACATGGAGTCATACCTGTTCTCTGGCCTGCTCAAGTACCCTGTCTCCTAATAGACTTCTGGGCTCTCCATATCCCTTGATGTTCTGCACATCTTTTGCTACATTCCCTAGTTATGCTGTGATCTCCACATTGCATTTCAGTTTCTGGCCTGTACTTTCTCTTTGTGTGATTCAGAGTGTGTAATGACAAGATTTACCTTGCTCTGACCAAGAGTTTGTGATTATTTTTAAAGCCAATCTGGTAATTGGAAATGGGGGTGGGGAAGCAGAGCAGGTTTAGTCCATGAAGTGTGGCTGTGTCTCCAATCTTGCATCTCTGTGCAATGTAGCAGCCTTATCTACAGGTGTTATGAAATTCCCACTTTAGAGATGCTTCACAATATCGAGTACTCTGTGGGATAAAAGTCACTTATTTTCAAAATCTTTTTGCTGATTGTTTATTGAATAATATTCACCTGGGATATATAGACTTTTGCTGGCATTCCTTCCAAGCTGTGAAGATTAAAATACAGACTACCTGCATTGGCTGGTCAGCTCAAGAGTAAAGGATAAAATGTATTTCAGACTTCAAGCCTTAATATTGTCACTGCCTAATGCTAGGGCAGACTTTCACAATCCCTTCCTGCTGCAAATCTTCCAAATGGCTATAAAATTTTCCCTGGAGTTCACAGCTGATTTACCAGAACTCCTAATTTCTCTGTTGATATTAATGTGGCCCCAATTTTGTGGCAGCTGGTGGGAGATTTAAGCCATTGCAGTATCATCTTAAAGCTAAAGTGTGTCTGTGGAGTGACATTTGCCAAATAAGTGCCATATAACCAGCACACAAAGAATTTTATTAAAACCATTCCTAGGCTCACGCCATCTGTTTGGAAGGAAGACAAAATTCATTGAGCAAAGTGACCCAATCAAGCAATCTGATGCGCAGAATGTTACAGTAAAAACAAAGCAAAGCAAAGGCAGAATGACAAATTCTGGGTTGTGTTCTTTTCCTCTGTTGTGGTGGGTACTCCCACCTTTTTCAGACGAACAGTGGGAAATGAATTCAAAGGTGGAGGCAAGTTATTTGGATCACAATGCCCAGCCCAGTGGAGGCTTGCATTTGTTACACGTTTGGGGCTGATTTAGCACAGCTCTGCCCGGAGAGGAAGTTGGCCCTGTTCTGAGGAGACAAGCACACACCCTGTGGTGCTGCTAACATGACTTGCCCAGGCAGTTTCTTCTTGTTGATTTCCTAAATAAACTTCAGAGTTTTTCCTCTCCTAGAAGAAGCTCCAGAGGTGCTCTGCCTCCAATACATCCATTGGAAATTTCTGTGAGCGGAGAGAAACCCCAGACAACTGAAAACCTATCGAGCTTTATCTTTACTCTGTCACACTGATTTGCAGTGATATTTTGCTCATGAACTGCAGGTTTCCTTGTACTCTGGAGCTAGCTTTGGTCTCCATGTAGCAGCTTGATTTGTATTAAATTCCAGTAATGCACAGAAAGATATGTAGAGACTCGTTTTATGGTATTATTTCTAGGTTAAATGTGTCAACATGGGAAAAAAAATTATTTTTGTTCTGATTGGGTCTTACAGCCAAAGCATCTTTTGGAGTCTTTCAGTTGTTGAAGAAATGTTCATTGTAGTTGAAAACACCATGTGTATGGTGGCCAAGAGAACTCACCAAGATAAGTGTGCAATTATAGTGATGAGAAAAGTGTTCAGATGCTAACTTCCCATGGAAAAGTTTTAGATGCCAAGTACTCTGTCCTGTGTCTAAAAACCTAGATTTTTTACTGTGTGTCAGAGAGCTCTATGGTGTTTAGAAGATTCGGCTCACCATCTGCACATGGGTAAGGGAAGTATAATCCCCCCTTTAGAGACAGAGAGGTTGGAGGGAAGGTAACAAATTGGCCTGAAATAAGGTGGAAAGTGTCTTGACAGTGCATATTGGAAAAGCTCAAGCTGTCTACAGTTAGAATTGGTCTTGGGGATCTGGTCAATTTTTCTTTCATCACATTTAATTTTCATAGAAAGAAAAGTAGAACTAGTTTAGAAAATTGGATACCAGCAAGACAAATTAGGCATTTGGATTTTTCCTTTGGTGATTTCAAGTTGGGAAATCCCCTTGTGCTTAATGCTTGTCACCTTCCTCAGTGATGACTCTAGGCTTGGAAATAAAGTGTGAGATAGGAGCTATCTTTTAAAACCAGACCCAATAACAGAACCCCTCTTCCTTCCTGGTGCCCCAAATCCTTTCCTAAGTACAGAGTCAGTGGAATAAACCTCCCAACTGAGTGCCTAGAGGCAATCGCCTCCTGTAACTGAACCTGACTTTGTTGGGATCCTCTTCATTTCTGAGATATGATGGCTGAACAGATGGGAGGACTATGTGACTTCTGCAAACAAGGACAAACCCAACAATAACAATGAGCATGAAGGAGAGAGGGTAGGGAAATACTTCCAATGTGCTACTGCTTCTGCTGCTGTAAATGTGGAGCATGATATATGTGGTAATTTCTGCTTTGTTTTCCCTGCTATTTCATTACACATTTACTGTTTTCAGACATATGCAGGAGCCAAGTACTATGGAATGTTTTAAAACGAGAAGTGATGCACTATCCTTTCCCAGCTCACTCAACTGCAAAGACCAAATTCCTTGACTGTGTAAGGGCAAAATGATAGATATGATGGAATGCACACAATTCAAGATGTGAACAGTGGAGCAAAACACCTGCTCAGAAATACATCTCTGGGATGAACTTCTGCAGAAATTAGCTCTGTTTCAGGGGTGGGAAGCTATTCACATGCATTTACTGCAGCTGAAGTTGGTAAAGAAACATTTTCTATTTCTTTAACATGTGAATTGCAGAAATGGATTTTCTAAATGAAAGATTTCCACCACTAAATCCTTTTAAGTGTGTCCTAGTTCCCAGAAGACAGCTTGGAAATTGCTCCCAGGCAACAGACACTTATTTCAATGTGTAATATTCAGTGAACCTTTCAAAATATCCTTAATAATAAAACTCCTGTGTATGGACATCACACTAATATAGGTGATTTATTGATTACATTTCCTCTGAAATATGAACTGGACTGGTTAACTCAGTGCCCCTACAGAACCTGAGAAATGCAAACTATAGAGGGATGATTAGAGAATATGAACAGAAACACCTGCCTCAGCAAATTAACAGGTGTTTGGTCCTGTTCTGTAGGCGAGTAGCAGAAGTAATGATTTAAATCCCTGGCCAACTTGTGCTTCTGCTGCACAAGAGCAGAATTGCTACAATTTTGGTGATGAGAAGAAGTTAACCTAATTAAGAGTGAATATTGTGTAATACGTCTGTTCAATAGATCTACATTATATATTTGTGACCATTACTTATTTCTCCAGTGCTCACTCGTATGGGTCATCTTAATTTTAATAGAATTACTGGAGGTGAATCTCAGCCTGTGGGGTATGAGCTAGCCTGGTGCCTTTGCATCCTTTTTATTCCCAAACAGGGAATGAAATTAAAATGGTATATTGGCTCTGAGGTGGATCTTGAAAAAGAGGTGAGGCATAAGTAAGTTAAATTAATTCATACAGTAGGGAAAGAGAGGCTACATTTGTCTGAAGACGGTCATTATTTTTTTTCTGGAAAAGTCTAAACATTAAAATTCTTAACTTAATGGACAGACTGTCTTAAGTTTAGAGAATACAATGCACTTAGTTGCTATGACTTTAAGGTTTAATCATAAAGTGGGCTTTTATCTTGCTGTACATTAGAGAGCATAGAAGGGAAAATAGTTGTATTTTTGGAAAAGGTGAACCTTAAACCTTAAAATGAAAGTCACTGGACCTGGGAAGTAGTTTTGAGTAACTTAAGGAAACACCAAGAAAAACATTTCAAGAGAAACATTTACAAAACAGTTTGAATTCAGTGAGATGAGCAGGAATGAGTGGCAGAGATACACTACACAAAATTTTTCTTCAACACAATTAGTATTGGGTCTACCCAGCTGTGATTGTAACTAAACAAATCAAAAAAAGACTACAATAGCCAGTTTTCCTCTCTATGCATGCATGAAATAAACAAAAGATTTCCAAATCAATCCTCTAGGAAAGTTACAGAAGCCAGTGGAAGGCAGATGTTTACAACTCAAAATGCAGTGAATGGCTTGATGTCCAAATAGAAAAGAATATGAGTGGCGTTCCTCAGGGGTCAGTACTGGGATGGGTGCTGTTTAACATCTTTCTCAGCTGCATGGACAGTGGGACTGAATTCACCCTCAGCAAGTTTGCTAATGATAACAAGCTGCATGGCATGGTTGACACATTGCAGGGAAGGGATACCCTCCAGAAGGACCTGGACAGTCTTGAAAATTGGGCCCATGACAACCTTGTGGAGTTAAACCAGACCAAGTGCAAGGTCCTGTACCTGGGGTGTGGCAATCCCAAGCACAAATACAAGTTGGGTGAAGAATGGATTAAGAGCAACCCCAAAGATAAGGACTTGTGGGTATTGTTGATGAGAAGCTCAACATGAGTTGCCAATGCATAGTTGCAGCCCAGAAAGCCAACCTTATCCTGGGCTGCATCAAAAGAAGTGTGGCCAGCAGGCTGAGGGAGGTGATTCTGCCCCTCTACTCTGCTCTTGTGAGACCCCACCTGGAGTAATGTGTCCAGTTCTGGAGTCCTCAGAGCAAGGTTGTGGACCTGTTGGAATGGATCCAGAGGAGGGTCCCTGAGATGATCATAAGGCTGGAGCATCTCTCCTCTGAAGACAGACTGAGGGAGCTGGGGTTGTTCAGGCTGGAGAAGAGAAGGCTCTGGGGAGACCTTGTAGCAGCCTTCCGGTACCTGAAGAGGGCCTCCAAGAGACCTGGGCAGGGACTCTTTATCATGGAGTGTAATGATAGGAGGAGGGGTAATGGCTTCAGATTGGAAGAGGGCAGATATAGATGAGATATTGGGAAGAGATTATTTGCTGCGAGAGTGGTAAGGCACTGGAACAGGATTTTCAGAGAAGCTGTGGATGCTCCTTCCCTGGAGGTGTTCAAGGCCAGGCTGGATGGGACTTGGAGCAGCCTGGTGGGAAGCATCCCTGCCCATTGTGGGGGAGAGGGGAGGGGGTTGGAACTAGATGATCTTTAAGGTACCTTCCAACCCAAACCATTCTATGATGTTATGATTTTGCAAGAAAGTGATCTTGGTTCTTTGCAGAACTTGTTTTACAGTGGCTTGTGCACACTGAATTTTTTTCCTGTTCAGAAGATTGGATGATTGACTACCTTGAGCGTGTCCCTAATCTGTGCATACCAAAGTTCTAAACTTAACTTTCATGCTAAGCTGTTGGGCACCTGATGAACCTTTCTGGACTGCTGCTCCCTCATCTACACAATTTAATGCATTTAAAAAGGCTGTTTGGAGGATTAGTCAGGCAATGTGTGTTTGTACAGTCTTCTCAGTGCTGCAATTTAACAGTGTGAGCCTAAATTGTACCAATATACAGTCACATTACCAACATATCACCATTACCTTGATATGTAAATGAATATTACAGAGCTTCCAAATAAACAGCAAAACTACATTTGTTATAACACCCCCTGCAATGCAAAACAGATAAAATATAAATTCACATTCCCTACATTTTTTCTAGATGGAGATTTTTTTGACAAACACTGCTGTAGTCATACAAGTTACTATCCTGCATGGTCCCAACTCCATTATATTTGATGGTACAGTGACAACTCAGGGAAAATTGTATTGACAGACCCCTTTTGAGCATAATTACGCAAAAAAAAGCCATCCTGAATCAATTAATAGTGTAACTCAACTTTAATTCTGAGGCACTCCAACATTCAGAAAAGCAATCAATCTTGTGGCATGGAGCCAAATGTTGTACAGCCTACCAGATGAGTAGTCGTTGGCATAAGGGAGTCACTTATTCATATCACATTAACATCAAGAGAATGGATTTCAATGGGAACAGTGTCCTCGATAAAAAGGCCAAGTTTAAACCTTGTGTGCTTACATGAAGACAGTTGCTATAGCCAGTGGTGTCCAAGAAAGAAAGTTATATACAGATGTCTTTATTTTTCAAATCTAATTAATCAGCTATCCATTCACAACTATGTTTACTGGGATTGAAGTCTTCAGTAAAAGCAACAGGGGTTCCCACTGCCCTTTCTCATTGCTCTGTGGGTCTCCAAAGAGTCTCACTTAGTATCCAAACCATGAAGAATCTTGTTACCATGAAGTGTCCTCTATAAAAACAAAGAGGAGGAGATATGAACCTTTCTTCTTGGCCCCCTTTAAAGAGACCTTTCTCACACTCCCTTAGGGCAGTCATAATATATGATGATGCAATGTGACAAAGATGACCATGCTGATGTATTGTGCAACAGCTCCCTGGTTGATAAGTAGCTCTATGTCTTCTCCAGGTAAATAATGTTTCTCCCCAAGGTTGTGACAGAGGGTATTTTCCATTTTCCACTTTTTTCTTCCTAGTGCATTTCTACACTTTTTGTTTAATAAATTGTTAATCAAATGAACTTAATGTTAGTGGTGCTTTAAAATAGCTTGTGGCCCTCACTGTTGAGAAAGTAGCAATAATTTGTTAAACTAGATCAAATCAAATAATTATTTCAGTTTAGGTTTTTATTGAAGTATGAATGATGCTTTTTCACCTTTCTCCTGGTTATTCATTTTTTTTAACCCGACCCTCAGGTCAAGACTTCTATAATTTAATTTCATTTTGAACATTGCAGCTTTAATATGTATCTAGAAACCCTTCATGAGAGCTTCATTATGTAACGGCTCTTGGTTATAAATGCTCATTTCCATCACTGAAGTCCTGAAAGCTTATAAGGTGGTGGTATGTCATAAGTGCTGATTCCAGCATAGAATAATAGTATGTGTTTCTGAAAAAAAGGAATCTTTCAGTACCAGCTAATACATATTGCTGGGTAGTGCTAGATACTACTGTTATTAAAATGCATAGTATGAGCTTTAGGTAGCAATAAATATATTAAAATAATGTATGATTATTAGTCAGGATTACAAGCAGCCTTGCAAATATTTTCCCTCTATAATTGCTTGCTTCAGAAAAAGTCTGCTGATCACACTTCATTTTTCATGTTGATGAGTGCAGACCTCCCCCGCCCGCCCAGCCTGCAATACAATGTATGAATCTGCCCAATCTTTGGAAAATTATCTGAGGATCACAGCATTACACTTCATTGAGGAGTTTCTCTTTTGTATAAGGAATTATGAATATCTCACCAAAATGAGTACTACAAACCTTCCTTAAAGTTCATTGTGGCATTACCCTTTTTTATAATCAATACTGTATAACAGTGCATATATGCACACTTATATATTAACCTCTGCAGAATATTAAAATTCACCCTGGAGTGACTGTCAAGTAAATAATATTTGTCATCCCCTTTTATAATCCTGTCCTATAAAGAGCTAGCATGAGAGTAGCTTTCCTTGCCCCATTTACTAGATGACTATAATAGCTAGAGTCCAGTCATTTTTGTTGCTATACTTAAATGAGATTCTGAGGTTTACTCACATGTATTAATACATCTGCTGTGTCTGAAGAGAGCGATTTATTCTCTAATTAAAGGCAAAATGAGGTTTTTACATTGACTTCTGCAGTGGCAGGATGAAATCCTGTGATTATGTATATGTGGTATAGTAGAATACAGTCTTACTCATAAATGTTTCTAAACCCCTGCATGATCAGTAGAGTGATACAGTAAGCAGGTAAAAACCTTCATGAAACTGGCAGTGATTTTCCCTTCATTCACCATGAATACTGAGCTATGGTGCCTAATCTCTACAAGAACAAGAATAATTTTTATTAAAATGAGCTAAAATTTGGCAAATCATGTAGAAAATTGTTCTCTGCATTTTATTGTAGGTTTCAGATTGGCTCAGGTTCCCCAAGGTTGTGAAATAATTTTTCATTTCACAAAATAGCCTATAAACTTTTATTATGAAGCTCTATATATCTGTCTTTCTCTCCCTTAAAAAAAAAAAAAAACAAACCCAAACAAAAACCCACAAAACAAACCAAAACAGAAAAAACAAACCCACCAATCCCGCCCCCCAAAACAACCCAAAAAGTCTTGTTTTTGCTATTTGTTTTGTTCTATACAAATACTTTCATTGTATGGCTAAATGGAAAAGCAGAACTGGCTAGGCATCAGCTTTTCTACAAGATTCTCAACCTATAAATGAAACAAAGCCTCGACAAAAAAACCCTTTCCAAAAATTGATTTTTCACATTCAGCCCTCTGTCATACCATTGTAGTCCTAAATTAGCTCCTAATCAAACAACTTCAGAAGTTTTTCCTTCACACAGCACCCTGCAGGGGTGAGAAACACATTTCAGTCGTTAGAGCAACTCTATTCATGCTTAACTTTTACCATATCTGATGAAATCTACTTGACCAAAGTTTAAAGTAATACAGAAATGTTTGCAGTACTGCCAGGTAATAACATGTTACAAGGAATTCATATAGTAGAACTTAACAAGCAGAATTTCCACACAAAGCATTAGAACAGGGAAAACTATACTTAAAATCATCTACCTTGAAAGAAAATCATGCATCTGCCAGAGTTTAACACATTTAAATGTCTCAATTGTTTGGTTTTTTTTTTTCCTTGTAATAATGATTAAGAAATAAAAAAATACTCTAAAAATATTTGTAATATTATTAGGAGGTGCAGTTATATACAATGTATTACTTTCTGGTATACAGTTAACAGGGAGGCAAGAGTTTTTCCGAGATGTCAAACTAAGCTGGGAGAAAGAATGGGCAAGATGCGACTCCCAACTCCTAAAATAAAGAAAAAACCTCCACCTACTGCGATTCAAGCAGTCTAAATTAGAGGCTGCAGAAAATGGTAGGTGCGTTTTCCCTTCGCTTGGGCTTTCTCCCTCTCCAGTAATTTTTTGACATTTGCCCTTTGCCTGATGTTTAGGGGTTTTTTTGAAACAGAAACTGAAAATCAAATTGATGGCATATCTCTATGGAAGAGCCTCCATATCTTGCTGTAACAGATCCGGTCTATTGAGAAACTGAAAAACAGTGTTTCTTTCCTTTTGTTTCTGATGGTATAAATCCCATGTGGAAATACGATGCTATGATACCACCAACTGATTTTTGCCCACTGTTTTATTTTCCTACGTGTGAGTTTTTTGCAGCTGGGACTTCTTAGCTGTTCTTTTCCTTTAATCTTTGGTTTGTCTCTGTTTCTATTGCACTTTCTGTTTGGAAGGAACTAGTCTTCCCTTTTAATCATGAACCCAAACTCACTATCTAGTATGTGTGGTCTTTCCTACATACTACCCCCACAGATACAGCCTTGTTTGATGGGAATGACCACAGAGTCTTTCGTAATCCTGCTTCCCATCCTGTCTTAATTTAGTCAAATGCTTTGCAATTAGCAAAATAGGAATAGCTGTATCCAGCTAATGAACTCTCTCTATTTTGTGATAACATGTTGCTTTTCATTAGTCAATGAAGATACATGCCTGCACAGTTGGATTTCTTGTGCATTATGGGAGTGTTAGCGAAGAGCTAAATCCTCTGTGGTCACTACCAGTTCACCTTTTTAAGTCCTGCCACCATTTTAGCAAACATGTCATGTAGCTTTTACAGGCTCTAACTAGTACGACCAAATTTAACAGAATTTAAAGGAAGAAGCTGTTATGTCCCACCACATGAACACTCACAGCAGAATACTAGGAATATTGAATGATTACTTAGGTTTTGCATTAAAGTTAAATAAAGATCCAGGGATCCAAGGACTCTCTTTATCTGGAAGGTTTGTAGGTCAGATTACTAAAAAAACAGAAAAAAAGAAAGAAAAAACCCTAAATTGCTAGATGTAGCATGTTCTGAATCCATAGAAAGACCAGCACAGGTAGAAAGTGAGTAAAAGTAGTTCACTGGGAAAGATACTTCAGTAGAAGCAACTGAACTCTGAGGTTCAGGAATGGCACAAATCTGGTCCATAAAGGCCTCTGGAGTCCTAAGGAGAACCTGCTAAAAACATCGAACATTTCACATCCTGCTCTTGCATACCTTAGTGGTTGGCTGCTTTTGGCTCAAAGATGCTCCTTCATCATTGCCTTTCAAAGAGTGTGTTCCCTTTGCTCTTGCTTTGGCTTGCCCTTTCTTCTCCATGACACATCATCAGTGAATGGCAGGGATCATTCAAGAAACACCAGCAACTGCAACTGTTTGTAATCAATTAACCTCTTCAAAAGGTCAAGTAATTCATATTTCAATATCTCATATGGAGCGTACTACTAGGCACTTTAAACTCAGTCATGATTTTTTGATTCTGAAACATGAGTTAATGTTCTATTAATTTGCTTTTATTGCAATTTTTTTAGGAATCAACATGAGAATTTTAAAATTATAAGCAGAGGCAAAAAATAAATAAAAAGGGAATTATATTACTGTCAGTTGATTTAGTGTTGTGCATTAGAAGGAAAAAGAAATTTGATTTCAGAACAAATTTAAAATGAAGAGAAAAATGAAAGTACAATCTCACAATTATGGACTATGATTTTTCCTCAGCATTTTTCATTTAATTAAGGCAAGTTTTAATGGCTCTTCTTTTGCAATTTTACATTATGCATAAGCACAGAAATTCCTTTTAACATTCAGTTTCCTAGACACAGTATGTTAAGGTCTGCAGCAAACCAAAGGATGCCTTACTCTATTACTACATACCCTGTTCTCTCACCCTCAAAGTATTACAGGCTCAGTTCATTTCAGTGCCAACTCTCAGCATGGGGCTTCTAGTAGCTTTTTTTCTGTGGTGAGGCTCCCCTTCCAGGTTAAATAAAACCTCACTCCTTCCATGATTTCTTACATCCATAAATCTCTAGTAACAGAAAATAAGCCAATGTTTCATTCTAATTTCTCAGTACCATACTTAGGATCCTTTAATTTCCTCTTCCAAGAAGACAAATAAGCTGCAGGACTTTCCTTTACTTTTTCTTTACAACAAAACCTACCAGAATTCCATAGATAAATGATTCCTAAATAGTCCGCATCACTCCTGGAGCTTTAATTTTCAATGTATTACATGTGTCCTCTAGCGTCCCTACACTTTCAAAAAGCTCCCCTGCTCTTCCTGACTTGCAAGAATAAAAGGTCAAAGAAGAAAAGAAAAAAAAAAAAGAAAAAAAGAAAAAAACCCAAACCCCAAACCAAAACACAACCCAAAAACCCCAAAGTCTGACTAAGTCTGAAGTTCTTCCCCCTAGTTCCTAACATGAATGGCTTCACTTTTAAGGTGGATCTTATGTAAGTACCGTTACAGCTATGAAAGAAATTAGAAAAAAAAATAAAACGTTGAACATGCAGTATTTTTTCTGACTTCTGTACTGTGGGGTAGTTCAAGCTTATCTGTGGCAAATATTAAATAGGGGCTCAACCTTTCAGTGGAATTCAGAGGAAGAAAACCCTGATCTGGGGCTGTAACCAGGTAAATATTTGCTGTAAAAGAGAAAGGAAGCCAAACGGTGCTGGGAATAAAAAGGCAGAACTTCGTTTGCACAGATCCCTCCTTCTGTAGGCTGGGAGTCTTAAGCTGCTGTGGTTGCTGCAGGAAGGTATTTTATATGAATAGGAGTATCTATTTAGCGGAGAAGAGATTCAATGAAGTTTGGTTTACGCAGGTAGACAACAACCAAGATATAATAGCAGGAAAACTGCCTTTTGGGTAATGTTGGTACCCACAGGTGAGTAATCGAGAGAGTAGGAGGGAAAAGCTGATCAAAAAAAGCAAGCCATATGGGTTGATACTTTGTCATACATTTAATAGACGTGTCAGTATCACTAGTCACATGTTCTTTTGATGACAGATGAAAAGTGTAGTTGAATATTTTGCTTCCAGTTATTCTTGTATAAATCCAAAGTCTTCTCAGTTACCCGGTGGTGTTACTGCAGATTTAATTCCAGCCAGATGGCAGCAGAATTTCTTTCATTTGTTCATGAAGAGATATACAAGCACCTGTCACCCCTCACTTTCTCCTGCAACCTCAGCAACAGAGGAAAGTGCTGGTGCTGGATAATTGAGAAAGATTCAGAGTAAACCTCTGTCATTACTAAATACCAGGAAAGCATTCTTCAATTATTCACTAAGTCTAGAGGATAGAACAGTTGTGGAAGGCTATTTCTATCCTATTTGAGAAAATGCATTTTTCTCTGGGAAAACAAAAAATAAAAGTGAAAACAGAGTAATAATCAAATTTCCCTAACTATGTCCTGTAAAAGGCAATGGGAAATTGAGCAGAGGAGTGAACACTGTGTAAACTCAGGTTTGGCCCCCTTTTAGCAACACTTTCCCAACAGAGGTAGACAAAGATGTCCAACCTGGTGGTGCTCATTTATATAGAGATGGTTGTCCAGAACCACATCCAGGCATTTTTTTAATATTGTCAAGGATGGAGATTCCACAACCTCTCTAGGAAACCTGTGTCTCACCCTCACAGTAAAAAATGCGTTTCCTTGTGTGATATGTGATTCAGGAATTGCAGTGCTTGAAGGAGGCTTGCCCCTTGTTGGATAGAGCAAATACTCCTGGGCAAGGATTCCAAGAGTTTGGTTTCAGTTTGCTTTAGGACAGTTTATGGGACCCTGAGCATGTCACTTTCTCCCTCCATAATCGCTCTAATTGGGGATAACAATTCCTTTCACTTATACTTTGCTCATTTTTAGTGAGTTACTGAGCTCAGAGTGCCAGGGTGTGGGTCCAGAAGCACAGTAGATCTCTGGTGACAGGTACTGTAGTCAGAACAATAATTAATAGACCTTGCCTTTTTCTACAGCGTGTAGATATATCCTCTCATATCCTGAGCACTCTCTAATCATCAACAGTCACACCTAAACAGGACCAATATCTTCTATATTCCTCTCAGAAACATTTAAAATATGATTACATGATGAGGTACAAGTGACACATCAAGGGAAAATACCTTTCCAGATTGGAACTTTGGTGGTGAAAACACAGTGCAGAAATGCTGGAGTGTTTGCTAGGTAATGCAGAAGATTCATTAGGAGTTGAAAGAGAGATGGTGTCAACTCTGAAGCTGGATGATAAGAGGAAAAGGTAGACCTGACCCTGCCATGAACAGAGCTAATGTGCTTTGGTGAGAATGATCTAAAAGAAAGTAGCCAGCACAGAGGGGAAACATAGGAAGAGAGGCAAAGGAAATAAGAAATTGTGACTGCCTGGTTTAGGAGGTGATGGTTTGCCTCTCACTATGGTCTGGACATTTATGAGTGTAACTTCAATAGATTAATTCTGGAACTTCTATCACTTTTTCCTCATTTATATACCCATCCTCTACCTAGCTCTTCTCCTAATCTAGTAGTCATAACACTCATTTATGACTAGCAATCACACCGAGCTGTAAATTATTTTATCAGGGTGGAGTGAAAGAATTAAAAAGCAACCTGAGTAATTTGTTTTAAAATTTCATTTTAATTACGTTATTCTTATCTTGAATTCACATACAATCCAATTACCTGTGCAAATTTTAATGCATGCTCTAAATGTAAGCTTTCACCTCTCAGTATTATTAAAAACAGTTATTAGTTTCATAAGCTTTAGCACATAATTAGCAAAAAAAAGTATCATAGCTCTGCTGACTCATCAGCTTCTGCATTGGTTTTACTATGGCATTAAAAAAAAGAGTTTTAAGCATTTACCAGCTATCTACAAATTGTGCTTGTCAGTGATACCCATTTGTGGGAGCAAACATACTGTTACTCTTGAAAACACTTGTAATGAATGCTTTCCTCATTAGCAACAGGAACTGGTAAAACTTGGCACTTTTGATCTTCAGCAGTTCACAGAAGGCTCTTCGTAGCCTTGTTACCTGGGGAAATGAAGCTCATGCTTTCACTGTCTATTTAATCAGCTGGATGGAAAAGAGAGCCCCTATTTGTATCCGGTGTGAGTGGGAAACTGCACTGTGATCTCAAGTGGTTTTAGACACTGGGGCATTTGCATGCTATGTGGGTTGTCTGTGCCTAAGCCACGGGAAAAGCTCCCTGCTACGGGGAAGGTGGGCCATTTTGTGAGCTCAGTTGTCTGCCTGGCACTTGTCTAACTCAAGGGATGTTTTGCCATGCTCAAGAGCTTCATTCCAGAAGGGGACAGTTGTGTGTAACCCATCTTGTCACAGCTTTGGTAAAGTCAGGACATGCACATGGGAGACAAGGGTTGCAGGAGACCAAGATTGCAGGAGGCTCTGCAAAGCAAGCCAGTCCTGTCATACTGATAGAGCTTTTTATGCCAAAGATAGTAAATGAGACACAAGATTAAAGAGTCTTGTGTAACACAGTCCAAAAACTTGTTGCAGTGTTATAGTTCCAGGACTTGCTGAACCTCCTTTTGATTTCGTGACTCAGACCCCAGAGTTCACTGTTTTTGGTACAAAGCCTTGTACCTTTTTGTGTTTTAGGGCTGAGTATCACTCGAGGTTATTGTGCACACCTAACAGCTTTCCCTTTGAGAATTTAGAATTGGTTATATCAAGGGAATTACCAGCCATGTAAAAACATCTTGAAGAAATGGAGCTTTTGAAAAGCACATCAACGGGATTTTAAAAGTCTGTAGGCACCTTACAGCTTGCCATACACAGAATACACTGTAACAGATACTAAAATTTTCAGACCTTCAGACTGGGTCACAACCTGGCTTTCAAACAGCACTATTGAGGTAGTGGGACTGTTTTCAGTTGCTTCCAACAAGTATTCTTTTTATCTCAGCTTAATAGCCTTTTTCTATAATTTTTTCTTCATAACCTTCAATAAAGGGCTGCATATCTCCTGCCATTTTTTCCCCTTCCCATTTGTTTTTCTGGATGACTCCCAACGTATCTATACTACAAGCACTGCAGGAATAACTACAGCATAAATAGCTCACAGCCCTGTAGAGCTTATCCAAACGCAGTGCATTCAGATACCCTTGGCGCCTGTATAAAGCACAAGCCACCTGTCTCCAGAGAAAGTGAGAGGTCACTAACGCTCATGTCTTCCTGATGTCAGAAGTATAGAGCAAAATCAGTGCCTTGATTCAGCCTGTCTAACCTGACCCTTACCCAAGGCCTTGTCACCTCTACAGTCATTTGGAGAAAGGGGGATGGTCTCATCCACCCCCTGCACCTGAAGGGTCCCTTATTAGTTGTCTCAGCATTTTAATTCAGGCCACAGAGTTCTTTTCACAGTGACCCAGCATTTCTCCTCTTACTTCAGTGTCTTTACCACAAGGCTTTATATTGATTCGCTGTCATGGGTTTTCTTTTTTGAGCATTGTTAGTTCTCAGGCTCTCTCAGTATGGCTTTAGAGGCTCCAGGTTATTTATTGACGTATATGTTGAGGTTTTCTTCCCTCCTACCTAGTATCTGATCAAAGCAATCAATAAATGAGTGCTGTTATTATATTTCCAAACTCTTTGAGGATCTGTTACAGAGAAGTCATTGCCTGCTTAATTGATGAAAGCAAAGCTACAAAGAGCCTCTTCGGTGGCACATATAGACACTTGAGAAGTTGGAAAAGGAAGAGAATTATCCCCCCTTCCTCATGACCTTGAAGTATGACTTGAAAGGCTTCTTCTATTCTGTCACTCACTGGCAACCTTTTTACTTAGAGACCTCTGACTTATCTACATCCACAGCTGCTCTACTATACTCCAGATCAGCAGGGTAAGCAACGTACAATATCCTCCACATTGTTTTTTCTTCAGTACTCTTTCATTGGCCACCAAAAGTTTGAGATTGCTCATCTAGTTACATGTGCTGTGAAAAGAGCTGAAGTTCTTGCAGAATTTGCACAATTAAATAGCCACACACAGCTAAATTATTGCTTAGTATTTTGGGAATTAGAAGCTCAAAAGTACCTGATTTGCATTATTTATAATTGCAAGAGCCAGATTATAATATTTTTTCTTGTGTCATACTTGACTTCTTAGGCTTTCGGAAGACCTTGATCACTCTGAAAATAATCCCACCAAAGCTTTTTCTTTATAAATCTATGGATTTTAGATCAACTGTGAAGTGTAATTAACTTGGGAAAAAGCCCACCCACCTGATTGACAGTTCTTAGCTAGTACAGCAGAAACGCGTTATGTATGTCTCCTGATTCCTTTATTGTATCTGTGGCATTACTCAGAGCTTCAGAACTGGACTCAATTCTCAGTCATTCAGCTTTGATTTCCCATCTTATCTTGGCAAGTGCTTTGCCTGTAAAAGTGCACTATTAAGATGTTTTGTAGGTACAGACATGGGGTAAATCCATCCTAACTTAACTTTATTACTGACCCCAGTACTTCTGCCTCTGGTGTGAAATTGTCTAAATTGTCTCAGAGCAGAATTATCAGGTTGTGGGGGGATTTCATTAAAATATCTCAGTGATACATATTTCCCAGACCTACCTTCTCAATATTTTCTTAGAAATTGAACTTACCATGACAGTGATCTCTCAGGAATGCTAAACTTTAAGCCTGTGACAGTTGAAATCTATAGAGCTACTCATGGGCATAAGTGCTTCTGTAGGGTCGTGGCCTCTGGGTGGGTGGTGGCATGGGTACTTGATGGAGATTAATAGCAAGGAACCCTAGAGGCCAAATTAATTTTCCTCATGGATTATAGGAGGCAACATTGTAGCTTATATTTTTCTGTATGAAATGCTATTGAATAAAACAATTTGTCCTGCCAAAGCTCCAAATGGCTGTCAGAAAAGTAGCATTGCATTTATTTTTAGCCTGTTTTCCTAAGGAAATATGGCTTCTTTGATCATGCTGTATGCATGAGTGTGTGTGAAACAATATGTGTATAACTGCTTAAATGTCTGATTTTGTCCCTCTCCCACCATAATGTTGAGCTGACTGAGCAATTTCAACCACATTTTTGACAGGAGCGCAGAGGTCTCAAGGAAATTATTTTCTACATTGTGAAAATAGAAAGGCAGGTAAAAACAGGAGACCTATTTAATTTCCTCCCATGAGAGAGATGCTACAGCATGAGCTCATTGCTTATTAGAGATCTGAGAGTGCACATTGTTCAAACTGATGGCATAAATCCATATGAAGGCAAGTTTCTTTCTTTCTACTGATCATGAATCTGCTGGTTTTATTCACAGCTGTTGTTCTTTCCCTCTTCCAACAACCACATGATCTTCTGGAGTCCTTTCCCATACTGCTTTAACAGGCCATACTTCTCCTTTAATAACAATTTGCAACCAAGAGTTGGAAGGTCCCTGGACAGGGCATTAAAATGAGACTTAAGAGATTTGGCTTGGCCATGAACCTGTTGATAGATCATAAGCAAAGGAATTCTCTCTGTACCTCTGTTTCCCCTTCATACTTTACTGTGTTTAGAAAGAGAGAAGCTCATATCCTGTAGATGGAGTAATCCGACTCTGTCTGATTTAGATTCTCTGTGTACTCCCGAAATGAAATTTATAATGATCCAAGGACCTTTTTCGACGTGGCCAAGCAATCCTCTTTTCTGGTGGTTTGGTTTGGTTTGGTTTTTAATTGGAGAGTAGTTCATAATTTATACCTTTTGCCATTCCTGTTTGCTATACAGCTGGAAAGGTTTACCTATGAAATATATGAATTTGAGATGGGAGCAGATCTTCCTTTTGCACCGAAGTAGTTTGCTCCCCAGCTCAGTGTAACTGATAGTGTAAAATGCTACTGTTAAAATTAAAACATGCCTGCAGCGAGTTCCAGTAGGATATAAACTTATCAAAATATGCACTCTGAAAGGCACCAGAGCACATGGCTTAAAGACCTTTGTTAGATTCTCAGTGATATTTAAGCATTTTGAGATCTGTGTGCTGTTCTTCACTACATTTTCCTGGTGGACTACCCCCAAGAGTGGTCTTTGGAGGGCTAAATTTATCAGCCTCTGCACGCAGTAGTGAGCCTTCCCAGCAGCAGAGTGGATACCTCATGCCTTCTAATGTAGCAAGCTAACTCAGAATTTATGGAAAGAAACAGGCTGAACCTCTTAAATTCGAACTACTACATGCGAACTGAGAATATGAAATAAAAGCAGCGACCCCCAAATGATTCTGTGTTCTAACATACATTATTTTTCTTCAGAGGCTGAATGGGAGAAGGTAAAAATAGAGATGTTTCAAATGAGAAAATGAGATGCCGCTCTTGATATGAAAGCTTATATAAAATGGAATTTCTGTCTCACAAGAGATTGATATTTTGACACTTGGTCCTGAGTCAGGAAAAAATAAAAATTAAATAGCAAAATTTTTCATAGGGATAAAAAGTTATATGAAGATGTGCAGTTTGGAAATGTCAAAACGGCTGGCTTCATTTCATGCTGAAAATAATATTCTCACTATACTGTGCTGCTCTAGTCTATAAGAGTAATAGCTCTACATCATTCATACATGCTTTCCTAAAGGCTTTCTTCTTGCTTATCTCAAGTTCTTCAACAAGGAACTTTGGTCTTTCATTTGGCTAAAATACCATGGACCTGGTGTGCCCAGCTGTGGCTGATGAATGACTCAGATGTTAATATCCTCTTGATTTTCTGATCCCCAGGGGAACAAATAATTCTTCCAAAATAATTTTTTCAAGGGATAATATCCAAAAGGAAAGACATGGAATAGACAGAATTTTCTTAATCAATCTTATTTAGCTCACGCAAATATTCAAAGGTGACACTGCCTGTTTGTCCTTTTCCAAACAGTGGAAATGTGATTCCTTTCTCATGGATCATGGGGGCATTTACACCCTCCAGTTGGGCTGTAATACCTTTCTCTTGACATATTTGTTAATGAAGAAGATTCATCACCTGTGGTGTGACCTAAAGTGTGTTGAAAAACACGGCCTGTGCATGTTCATTTGAACTTGCAGGTTGTTTTAATTCATTTTGATTTGCAGTCCCCTGCAAACATTTCCTGTAAACACCTACATCACTGAGGTTCCTTAGTAAAAATCAACTAGGCAAGTTAATAAATAACGCATATACAGTATGTAAAACAATGAATTTACCTCAGATAGCCAGAGATGCTTAGGAAAAAACGAAATTTCTATGTGAGTACTCCTACATCATGCACAGGAAATTACCTCATGTTGCTTATTTTGACAACTGGCTTTCCAGAATTCAGGCTGCTTCACATCCTATACAAATGGCCAGCACTGTATCAAGTACCAGTCATTACTGTTTATGCACCAGTGTCTTCTCTGAAAACAAATGTGAGTTCCTTTTTCCTCTGCAAACTCCAAAGTACTCTTGACACTGGCAAGATACTAATTTTATTCAGCACTCAGAAGACAAAGAAATTTGTTTATTTCACCCTACACTTGTGGGTGAAAATGTTGTTTCCTTTTAGGAGAGTGATGCAAGTCGATGAGAATGGGTACTCTTAAGAACAATATAGAAAAAGAAAAAAGGTCTTATATGAAATCAGTAATACAGAAAAAGGCTAATTTTCATAAGCAAGAAGTTTACCAGAGCTGCTTCTTGTGACTGCTGTGTAAATTGCCTAACTGGTGATCTTAAATTAAATTTGCTTTGCAGTGCAGTTCAGTCAAATATGTAAAAATAAGAATTTCCATACCTTTGGTAAAACCCAACATAGATTACTGCTTTATACCACACCTCTTATTTTGTGCATAGTATTAAGGAAGGAGTTCAATATAGACACTAAGGAGACATGGATAAGAATATTTTAGGATCAAGTCCTTAATCAATATTCTGTGATAGTTTATTATTAGCAGGTGCACAGAAATACAATGACATGATCATTTGGACACTTCAAATTATTGAAAATAAGTTTAAGCATCTGACTTTGATCTTTCTCACCTAGCAATTAATTTAATTAGAAGTAGACCTGTCATGATCTTTTTTATTGATTGTATTTTAAAGCACTTTAGCTGTAATTATTTGTTCCTGTGGGCCTACTCAGGCAATTTCAGTGTGAGAATCTAAACTTATTTGCACACTGCTTGTTAAAATACTACTGCCATAGTAGTATTGGCCAAAACAGGCCACGAGCTTGATCTAAGCCTTGGTTTATATATTTCTCCAAAAACATCCTGAAAAACTGACTTGTGAACAAGTGCAAAATCCTGTGAGACTCTGATTATTGCCTGTACATTGGTAGTGCAATTGGATAACTGCAAGTGCAAAACTAGCACCCAGCTTTAAGAGAAACGTAATCTGAACAACAGCAGGTACAAAACCAGGGCAAGATGTCACTAGCTAGGCAGGCTTCTTAGCGAGGTTGGAGTCAGTATATGTTTCTCATGTCTTCACCTTGTTGGTGCAATGTTTTTTGTTAATTTATTTATTAGGGTTCATATTTAATGCATTATAGAGCACCATTAGCTTCCATGGAAGTAGAACCCACATCTCTGATTCTGGCAATTTTTGTAATTCCACCTCTCCTCCAGTTTTGTGTTTTCACAGACTTGTCTGTGCTTCTTCTTTTGTTCTTTTGGTGAAAGAATAACTTCAGATTTTATTTCCAGTTAGTGTGTTGTTTTTCTTTCATTCATCCAGTAATGGGTCATTTCTCTATACTACATTATCTGACTGAGTTTACTGTTCAGTTCCCAGGCTTCTCTCTCTCAAAACAGTTCTTATCTCATTATGGTTGAAATTCTCAGGTAAAAAAACCAAACCAAACCAAACCAAACCCCCACCACTTATCCATAGGGAAATTAAAAATATGAAGTTTGATTGGGGTCATTAGATTATTTGGGCTTTTTGTTTTCTGCGGAGATGGGTAAAATGTTGGTGTTACTAATGTTAAGATCTCTGCAAACAACGTTTTTAAGTGCCATATTCTTCACTGCATTGCCTTCTTTCCCTAAAGAAGGGAGAATATCCTTTTCCTATATTTTATGCTAGGTGTTAAACAAGGCATCATAAGCAATTGAACTCTTTTCGGATTGTTTTTTTTTAAGGGCAGCCTTCAATGAACCTGTACAGTGTTTTCATGGGCTGTATGCACTATCTACCATCTTTCTGAGCCAAAAATTGCGACTTAAAAGAAGGTTGGTGTTTCCTGGAATGTGTCCAGGTTCATACAGTCCAGGAAAAGACTGAAAACTGCCAAGCTGTGAAGTACTGATGCTTTTTTAAACACCACAGGGTAGGTGGCTTTCAACCTTTGGTGCACACATTCAGCTGAACAGGATGAGTTTGTGTGGCAGATTCACGAGTGGTATAAGCACACATCATATTTCTAGTAGCAGTTAAATCTTTCTTGCCACATAAGCAAAAAGTTTATTATTTCCTACTTGCAGGGTGAGGAAGATGAACAATGTATATATCAGTTTAAATTTACAAGTCCTGATCCATAACTCATCCTTATGTTGAAGGTAACTCTTTTGTTAGTCCTATCTTTTCTATATTAATTTAGCAAGTCTTAGAGGGAGAGGAGTAGGTAATACAAAGGGTTACATTGCCAGCTATATTTGTGCCCCTTTATAGGAAGTTAAGAGGTATTTTTGTTTGAATTTCTTCTTCACCAGATTTCAGTCTTTGATACCTGAGTTAATTCCTTACACTTAATATTTGCAATACTTGTTGCCCTTTATAATAAAACATAAACAAAAGAAAAAATCCCAAATCAAAACAACAACGCAGACAGGAGCACCTGTGATATGTACCAGCTGTACTGCAGGAAAAAAATAATTCCATCCGTGCCTTGAAAGATGATCCTAAAAGTGCCATAGGTTTGCATCCTGCAATCTGTCTTGCATTCCTGCTTGTTCGAAGGTGCACTGAGGTAGTGGGACGTTGCAATGTCTTCGCACTAAGCTGAGCAAGGCCCGGCGATAGACTTTCTCCTGTATTGGGATAACTATATCCAATTCGGCTTTTAAGAAATCTTTAGAAAGGTGCCACCAGCTGGTCAGAGGACTCATTGCAGTCTAGAGGACATCTAGACATTGAAATCCCTGTTCTGTTCAACTCAGAACAATTTACATGTAGTTATTCCCCATGGAAGCTGAGTGTCCTCATCACCACCTGCAAAACACAACTCAACAGCTCCTGAGTATATTTTGAACACGTGTACAATGAGAAAACTTTCCTTACAGGCAGGGTCAAGAGAACAGTCACTTCTATAATGACTGTGAGGCACTGTTTCAAAATAAAAACAGTGTTCTTTTAGCCAAGAGTTTGTTTCTCACTGAAAAAATACAACCTCAGTCATCTTTTTAATCAATTCTAAGTCTGGCATTTTGAAATCCCCGTTCATTTGTTGAAGAAACATCAATGGCAAATGGCACAAACGCTAATTCTTCTAAAATCTTCCTCTTTGACAGCAGTTATTATGGTTCATGTCTAATTTTAGCCAGCTCACCTGCTCTACTTGGCAATGCCCTGGTCTTGTGTACTTTCCGTGGAGAATAAGGATACACTTGTGCAGCCCTTCTATCCTAGATAACCAGAGCACAAGGCAACTCTGCCATTTTTGTGAGGAAGGTTTAGAGGTCACCAATTCAGCCCTGGATGTCAGTGATAAAATACTTGGCGATTCACTGATGCCATTCTTTCAGACAAAGGCATTCTTTCCACTAGCTTTAATTAATACTCCTTGCAATTAGTCACTGTTAATCTTCTCTGTTAATGAATTAGCAATCATTATGAGGTCCAAAATCTTCCTGAATTACTACAAATTTTAAATGATTTTACGTGGGAAAATGAGACTATATTTTAGTATAAATTATTATTCTCTTTCTGCTAATTACAATGGATGTTTCTCAAAGTGACAAGATGGACACGCAGGGCTGGGAGACTCTAAGAGGATCCCAGGCTTATCTACTTTCAAATGCCTGCTGAAAGTCATCTTTTGTGACAGGGTCACAGTAGTTCTGCTGCTAGTATGCTGCTTTCTCACCAGTGCGCTTGAGACTAGCTGCATACGTCCGGTTTGGTCACTTTTGCTGAGATTGCAAGCCCTTTGGCATAGGGAATGGCTTGTGTTGTGTGGGTTTTTTACAGCCTGTAGCATCACAGGCTTTGATCCAAGCCTGAGAACAAAGAGAGTTTATGGCTTTGTCTAAGCTACAGGACGTAGGAGTGCTTCCGAGCGCTCCTGGGACTGAGTGAATACTTCGATGCATCCAAGTTCCACCTTTTGCCAACATTTGAGGAATGCATCATCCCTATGGGAGGGAAAACCAATTAGTCTGCAATGGCATGTTCTGGTTTAGATGATCAGAGGATTGGGATACTGAAAATATTGGAGGATGTATCTACTTAGAATATCTTACACAAAGGTCATAATTAAATTATAATGATACCATTGGAATTAAGTATTATTAAACATTTGGGGAAACATAGCTTTTCAGGAAAGCAAACATCAATATAGAATGATGAAAAATAAAGAAGCCAGCATTCATTTTTTATTACATTATTTGATTTTATGAGAACTGCTTTTGTGAGAAATCTAATAATTTGAGTCTTAGGATGGAGAGCCATGTTATTTGTACTATGTTCATGTATTACACAATACCATGGTGAAGAAATAGCATTCTAAAGAGACATATCAGGAAAATAATAATAATACATCTAAAAACCGCATGCATTGACTGCATCTGAAAGAGCAAATCATCACTTTCAGCTTCATGGATTTCATCCAAAACCCACTGGAGTGAATGGAAAGGCTGACATTGACTTTAACTAAGTTCTGGGTCAGGCAATGTGGCTTGAAATCCTAGAGCATTGATTTCAATTAAAAATGTGTGTCTTTTCTGCTATACAAATTCTTCAACAGAGGAAAAATACAATCAACCAACCAAAGGTAAAAACATATATTTGTTCTGAACTTGTGCTCTTTAATTCCCCCTGAGTATTTCTTGAAGTGATCATTATCTTTGTGTGTTTCAAGCCTGGTACTTTCATAGACATAAGCAAGAAGAATGTTAAGTAGTTTACAGAACATACAGGAGGACAAGGACATCTTTCCCATGATCTATGCCCCTCTTGTGCTATTGTTTAAAAACAAACAAGCAGAGAGTATATCTTCCAACACAAAAATGATGCATCCAGTATGTTCCTCTTGTCTTAATGTGCTGGATCACATTGTTCAGCCTATGAAATTGTTGTCTGAACCCCAAACTGTCATCCTTGTTACCTCCTCCTGAACTCACCAACCCAAAGAAAGGTCATCAGGGGGAATATCTCCCCACCTTCTCCTCTCTATGTCAGAGCGCCATACCTTCTCTGCCCTGACCGGGAAGCCTGTTGTCCTGTGCCAAATGGAGACAGCTTCCCAAACTTCCAGGGTGTTCTGGCAATTTATTCTCTCTGTGGAGGGCCTGATATAACACCTATGGGGGGGTTTTCCTGAGGTTTGAGCTGCAGTCAGGGGTAAGGCTACTTTGATAAGGTCTCAGGCTTTCCCACTGAAAATGCCAGAGTAGGACCCTGCTCTTTCCCTGCAGCGTGGCTAAGGAAGGAAGGAGATGGGAAGGAGGTGGGAAGGTTTCTCTGCTACTTCATCACCCAGCTCCAAAGTCCTGGCTGAACTGCAGTGCATCTAGACAAGTAAGAAGCAGGATTTAGTCACTTGAAGGAAATGTCTGAGGTGCTCAGGCCAGTAAGTGGGATTTCAGGATGGAAAGATGGGTTTTATGTTTTGGAGCAGCTATTAGAAAACAAAATCGGGTAGAGGGAGCAGGACAGTTTATAATCCATCTCACTGCTTCCTGCCTGTGTATCCAGAAAAACTGTAATTATTTTCAGCAGCCACGAGATTCATACAAGAAAAAGCTTTTCATGTGGATTTGTGTCAGCTTTTGAGAAGGAAGAACTGCCTAGTTCTACTTTACAGTGAGTTAAGGAAGGGCATGTACAGCGTCTCTCTTGCTCTTTTTCCTGTTCCACTTGCACAGACACACTCATAGACCATTTTCAGTTTATTTCTGATAAGATTTCTCATTAACACACGATATCTGTGTACTTATTTCACATTTCCAGCGGTGCTGGCACTAAGGCACTGGCTGGTAGGCAGAGGAACACTAACGGCAATAGCCCTAAGAAAGTGTGTGGCATTTGAATTGCATCGGTACAACATGGCCTTGGTGGGCTAGGGACTGTATTTGTCCCTTGCTTCCTCCTGTAACAGCTCCTGCTGTATCCCTTGAGGTGCTGAGTAAATCACAATTTTAGGAATTGCATTCCTATTGCTCCAGAATTGTTCCCTGGGCTTTGTACCGTGATGTGAACTCTAGCAGAATTCAGAGGAGCGGAGGAAAGGAGTTAACCTTGAACCTCTCCTAAATGTCTTGCTCGTTCTCTAAGTGTACAATTTTCTGCTTCTCTTCCCAAAGGTTCTTCGTTTACAATTACATAATTGATAGCTTAACCTTCTGTCCCCTCAGACCATTTTAAAATCCAATATAAATAACACCTCAGAAATAACCTCCTGTGGCCTTTTACTCTTGGCAGCAGAAACTGGGTGTGGGCTGCTTTAGCTTTACTTACTATGTCAAAATGGTTCTTTTGTTTTATAAACAGTTCTTAAAATCTCTGGCCATCCATTTAAGTGCGTAGCTTCCAATTCCCTGGACGTGGGGTTCCTTTCAGCACTCATGTTCTCTTTCAGATTTCATTTTCCATGAGCGACCTAGTGAGTAATCCTGCAGGGGGAAAATGACATGGACAATTTTCAGGGTTTTTGCTTGCTTGTAGCTTGGTTGTCTGATTAGCTTTTAAATGTATTTTGTTTGAAGGGGGAAACAGTTAAAAAGGGGTTCAATTGCTCTGGCTTATATCTGTGTATTTTTTTAATATATTTTACAGCACTTTGGGACTGTACTAGAACACTACAAATAAAGAACACTTTTACTAAAATATGGAAAACACTGTACAGACACTAGAAAGCTACAAATACTTTGATTAAAATAAAGGCAATACCTTACATGGAATAGGCTTACTCATAATCTATTAAAGGGCTCACAAATCTGGAGGTTACTGTGAAAAGAAATGTAGGCGGTTCAATAGGATCTCCAAGGCACTGTACAAGATAGATGTATTAAGAGATACTTCACTATAGGAGGCTGAGGCACTACAAAAGACCTCAAAAGAGAACATGATCTTCTACAGAGCAAGCTGTTTAATGCAGGGAGACAGATGCAGAAGCCTGAGTGCCTGTGAAGGATGACTTAAGAAGGGAGAATATCTCTTGTTTACTCTTTTTCACTTGCTTCGGTTTGCTGGAGTGTGATGCCCCTTTCCTTCCTGACCCAAAATTCTCCACAAAGCTCATTTGTGGCATTCATTTGGCTTTAACAAAAAAGACTATTTTCGCTTCTTGGAACGTTTCACACTTCGAGTCATTTCCCTCCCCTGCTCCACTGCCGCTGTCTTCTTCCCCTCTGTGCAGGGTAGTACATGAGTGGGCAAAACCATTGATGAATTGTAGCAGAAGGTTGAAAGGTAGAAGGTAGGTATCGGTTGTTTGTAGTCTCTTGAGCAGCATCTGGTTGAACGCTGCGTATATGCTTGTCCTGAATGTCATCAGAGAATTGTAAAAGCTTTCTTGCAGGCCTCTTCACACCACAATCATGGTTTGTATACTTAGATTGTTAGTAACCTCTTGAAATTAGAAACAAATAAATTCATTATGGTCCCATATCAGGGCTGGGGAGGGGGGGAAGGGAAGCACTGATTTATGTATTCTCAGTGAAGCTCTTTTAATACCACAGCACAAGCTGTCTGAGATGTTATTGAATTAGATATACTGCAAAGATCTGAGTCAGAGTCTCAACTTCAGCTTTGTAGTGTGCCATGCTCTGTTAGTTTGGAAAGATGCTTTAGATTCCTTTTTGTGTGTTTTCTATATTCAAATCTGTCTTCACTTTCAAAGTCAAATTTTCCCCTCCTTGTTCCTGTTTCCATTAATCATTTTGGATATATGCAGAACTGTTGTATAGGCTCCACCATTAAAAGAGTTATATCTAGTAGCTTTCAAAGCAATTCTACAGTCTTTGCTAACTGGAAAATACAATATTTGACACAAAATACTGCTTTCAAACCAGGCTGAAAATCAGTCTTATTTATCAGTCTACAGACAGCAACAAGTTTTCAGCCTGGATAAATGCAGAAAAGAAAGACTAAAACTGCCAAAGCCTTCAGTGCCAAACTGTCATTTTGGGAAAGAAGAGAACAGACAAAAGATTGCTTTAACATGATATATGCTGGATCTAGGCTAAATTTACTACTTATTGCACACTACACATATTTCATATAAGGAAATGAAAAGTATTACATACAGGTTTCTTTGATCTGCCATATTGCACAAGCATTCTTACCATCTTGTGTGTCACAAGGGAAAAAGAGAAATTCAGCGAAGAAGCAGAAGAAGAAAAGACCGAAAAGGAAAAGATGAAAGCTAGGGCTACATATATTTTTTGTACTCTCTTGATTCTTAAGATTGTGGTGAGAACTATTGTTTGTTTTCTTACAAGGTATTCAGAGAGGAAACTCAGGAATTAAATATATATTACTGCTTTTAATGATTAACTTTGGCTTTTTAGGGAAAAAAAAATTCTTTTTTTTTCATGAAATCCAGATTTCAAATTTGCTATAATGTGTGTCCAAGTAATGAATCTTCCTGAATGTTTCTTAGACCCAGGAAAGCAGTAGACTCAGTTTGGCAGAGACCTGTGATGATGCAGGGGTTCTGTCAATTTGCAGTTCATAAATTCCTGTAAGTGCTGGAGACTTCATAACTGAGAGGCTGCCAACCTCCTTTGTGGAAGCAGAGCTCACGTAGCTTCACTGTTGTCTGTTGTGAGGCACAGTGTATAGGCACCGGCACAAGGCAGCTTTGTGTCTGGCATGAGGCTACCCACAGACAATTGTTAAAATCTGTTTATCATCCATTTAAGTGCAACACCATTGGGTGAAGATCAGTTAGTTGCCAAAGTCAGGACTCAGATTCTCCTTCTGTTTTTTCCCCTCCTGTTTTTTTTTTAATTTTTGGTTGTTTTTATTCTGAGACTGAATGTTAAGGAACTAGCTTGTCTGTATCCTACAGAGAAGATGTGGAAAAGGGGAACGTGAAGCTCCTGAAAGTTTTCTGACAGAAGGCCAAATAAAACGTAGGAAAAGTGGGGATACTTTTGAATTATTCATTCCATTAATTTATTAATTCCATTAATATTTTTACTTGTTAAAGTCTGGAGATAATGCTTTCTGAAGCTCTTAAGAAAATCTTCAAGGGTCTTACATCCTTGAGACAGCAAACTGTGAACTCATAATTCCTCGTGGCCTTTTCCCACAGTGGAACTTTGTGAAGGACTATCCTTAATGCATTGGGAAGCGAGGACCTCCTCACTTGCCTTAGATTTTGAGGAAACATATCCAAGGAAAGACAAGTGGCAAAGACTCTTGGCCAAGAAAGCATACTGGGAAAGACCTAGGGTAGTCAGGCAAACCCAAGATACTATAGTGGTAAACATACAGCAGAAGGAGAGACAAGAAGATTGAATTCTGTAGACAGACTGTGCTTGAGGGATTTTTCTTCTGAAAGCCTGTAAAATGGCATGGAAAATATAATTAAAAAATAATTGAAGACATGCTTCTTATTATTTTTTATAACATTAGAGTATTGATTATGGAAAAAAAAAACTTTACAATATGCCAAGGCTTGCACATAACTTCCTCTGTGCTGAGTGCTGTTTATACAGGCTGTCAGTTCTAAACACACTTGTTGTAGTTTAACCCCAGCTGGCAACTAAGCATCATACAGCTGCTTGCTCGCTCCCCCTGATGGGATGGGGGAGAGAACTGGAATGGTAGAAGTGAGAAATCTCCTAGGTTGAAATAAAAAAGGTTTAATAGGTAAAGCAAACGCTGTGCACAGAAGCAAAATAAGGTCTTAATTCACTACTTCCCATTGGCAGGCAGGTGGTCAGCCATCCCCAGGAAAGCATCCCCAGGGCTCCATCACCTGTGATGGTTACTTGGGAAGATAAACGCTATCACTTTGAATGTCTTCCCTTTCCTTCTTCCTCCAGCTTTTGTTGTTGAGCATGATATCATATGGTATGGGACATCCCTGTAGTCAGCTGAGGTCAGCTATCCCAGCTGTGTCCCCTCCCTACTTCATGTGCAGCCCCACCCTACTTGCTGGTAGGTCGGGCTGAGAAGCAGAAAAGGCCCTGACTCTGTGTAAGCACTGCTCAGTAGTAACTAAAACATCCCTGTATTATCAACACTGTTTTCAACACAAATCCAAAACACAGCCCCATACTAGTTAATATGAAGAAAATTAACTCTATCCCAGCCAAAACCAGCACAACACTTCAGGAAGTAGAAATAGCTGTGGACCAGAAGAGCAAATTGTCCAGCTGCAGCCATACCCGTAAACTGTGTTTTGTATCAATGTTAGGAAGCTATCACTTGTGACAGAACCAAATTGTACCAGTAAAACTGTTTTACCATTGTATACTTGACTAATACCAACTAAACTGTGCTTGTCCAATATGTTATCTATTCAGCTGTCTGCCTGCAAAGCTTTGTTTACACATATCTTTCATCTCTACTTGATTTTGGAAAGACTCAATGAGTATCAAGGGATGTCCTGAGAACACAAAGCTAAGCAAAGAGCTGATAAATTAATATGAGCTTTCCACAGAATTACCAAGATCTCCCTGCTCCCTTTGGACATTTCAGTGGATATCTGTGGATTTTGGTTTGGGTTCATAAAAAATAGGATGCTCCGCTTCCAAAGCATATCAGTCCTCATGTTTTCCTTGCTCATACCACAAAAGTTCAAGAGTTAATATTATGCCATCATATCTTGGAATAGTAGTAGGGCTAGCTGGGATAAGAGTTGTGGTGATAACATCAGTCCCTTCCCCAACAGTGACAACTGGTTAAAACTCCGCAACCCGCAGAGAGACCTGAAGATGGGTTGTGTGCCTTTCACAAGTTTCCCTATGGCTAATGTTCCTGGGACGTTTTGGCTTCCAAGTTTGTAGAACAAGAAGAGTATGATTACTGGTAATTTACTGCTTTCACTTCCATAACTGATATAACTAATACAATTCTGTGGAATAAGTCATGAGAAGTGAAAAAAAATCTCTTTTAACTCTTGGTAAGTGTAGAGTTCATGTTCTTTAATGAGGCAACTTTGGGAGTCTGGCTGGTTGTAATGCTATGCTGATGCCTTGTTGTTCTAGCTGCTCTGTGTATAAAAAGACATACGGCTAGACCACATAGTGAGTCCAGTTAGACAAACGTAAATCCTGAGGGATTCGATTGATTTCATGACATAGTGATTTCAATGTTGTTATTTACCATACTCCAGATTTACACCAAATGACAGAGAAACCCTTCTTTTAAGGACAGAAGATAATAATTCATCTGAAGTAGAAGCTATGCCAGCTTTTGACTTATTTATTTTGCCATATGGAATACTAAAACAAAAAATATAAAGACCTGACACTGTTTTATCCAATAGATTAATGTTTAAAATTCACTCTATAGTAAGATGTTAGGATGTTAGTGTGATTCCACTTTCATAGAATTAGGTTCTACACCAGCCTAATTTCAGTATTTCAAATTAAGTTACTCCAAATTTATTGTGTTAGAAAAGCAGTGAGAATCTGGTGTGGAAACTCAGTGTTTCAAGACAAAGAAAGGAGAAATGCTTTCTGCCTTTCATGATACTTTTATATTGATAGATTTTATTTTTTTTCTCAAGGCTAAATAGCATATGCAGAAGCAATAAGAGCTTTTAAAATTTTGAGTGGAACTCATTTTAGCTCTTTCCACTACATAACTTTATGCAATTGGTGTGATGGTTTATATAGTCACAGGCTGTAGGTTCAAAAGGACTGAAAAGCAAAATACCTCTGCTTCCAAGCAACTAAATACACTGCAATGCAGACCTTATTTAACCTTCATGCTGTCTAGCAATGCCATACTGAGGGATCAGCTCCCTTAGGAAACACTGGAAAAACTAAGGAAGAAGGAAAAGCTATTTCATTCTGGTAAAATAAAATAAATTAACAAATGTTTTATTAAAGACAAAAAAGTGTGTCTTTCTCCAAAAAGTAGTTATTAGAAAACCACAAACCACCCCTAAGGAAAATTCTAAGTTATTTTTTCAGAACACAGGATTTTTTATTGAAAACTATTTCTTTTCAAGAAAGTGCTATTTTTGCACTTAAAAGAAAAAAGAGAACTAACAAATAAAAATTATATATTTCTACCTGAAACAAAAATAAGAGTAATTTTCCAACTAACTGTAATCCCAAAAGAGGTATCAAATGAACATTTTATTCAGTTTTACTGAAAGATGTTTGTGATTCTGATTTATAATCAATCTTTTACAGACTGGTTCATATCACCATCATCTTAACTTCAGAAAAACGTGATTTATAAGTAAAAAATGAGGATGCCATGTAATAATTACCACTGAGTAGCAAGAAAGACAGGAAAGACACTGGCAAGAGAAATTAAATGTCATGACTTGGGTCTTTATTCCACCCCTAACTGTGCTCATGATTTGAGTGCTTCTGGATATAAACCTAGATTTTCAGAGAACAGGAGTCTGACTGGGGGAAATGTATTGTCATTCCTGATAACTCAGACTGTCCTTAAGAAAGCAGAATGCTTCTGAGGAAAGGCATCAGGTGCTTAAGAAGGAAAATAAACATATTGTCAGGACTTGTTGCTTTTGGCTCCCTTGTTGGAAATTTTGCTTGCAGCTGGGAATTATGCTAGGGTACTTTCATTAGATGCAGTTTACCTAAAACTTGTAGCCAAGCTAAAGGTCTTTGGTAACTGGGAAGCGCAGTTGCTTGTAAGAATTGCTTCTTCACCCATTTAAATAAAAATGATCTAAATTTTCCACAGCACTTTAAGCAGCAGGTCCTTGCTAACCTCGGTTATTTTTGCCTGAGACATTAGGAGAATTCACATGAGTGCTTCAGCAGGTGGAGATAAGGGGAGTGAAAAGCTGTACCGCACAGCTGGAGGGAGGTGAGGTCAGTAATTTGTTCAGCTGGCAGAAAGACAGTGGAAAAGGATGTGTGAGCAGACCTGCAGCACTCAGGAAGAACAACTGGGAGGCTGGATGGGAAGCTCTTTGGGATTCACAGTATCATTGGTGGCAGCTACTGTTAGGAAAGCACTAGGATGTACTGGCACCAGTGTAGCAGCATCCACTTAGGTGCAGCCTTATTTAGGAATGGCCTTTGATTTTTGCTGCGAAGGGGATTGAGGAGCTCTGCTCCACTGGTCCTGGATGGTTATCCCCGTAATCCTATCACATGTGATTCTCCAGGAATCAATCTGACCTCTGTGTTGGGGAAGGTTATGGAGAAGATCATCTTGAGTGCCATCATGCAGCATGTATAGGACAAACAGTCAATCAGGCCCAGCCAGCATGGGTTCATTCAGGCATGCCCTGCTTGACAAAACAAATCTCCTTCTATGACAAAGTGAGCTGCTTAGTAGATGAGGGAAAGTCTGTAGATATTGTCTACCTAGACTTTAGTAAAGGATTTGACACAGTTTCCCACAACATTCTCTTGGAGAAACTGGCTACTACTGGCTTGGACAGGTATACTCTTCACTGGGTAAACAACTGGCTGGATGTCCAGGCTCAAAGAGTTGTAGTGAATGGATTTAAATCCAATCGGTGTCTGGTCACAAGTGGTGTTCCCCAGGGCTCAGTATTGGTGTCCCTGTGCTGCCCCTGCCTTTTCCCACCTCACAAAAGCTCAGTAAAATCCCCTTATTGCTCCAATTCCCCAGCTCCGCTGCAGATGTGCTGGCACCAGTGCTGGTCATCTCGGCGAGTGACCGTCCTGGAATAGTGCAGCCAGCAGGACTAGGGAAGTCATTGTCCCTCTGTACTTGGCATTGGTGAGGCTACACCTCACATACTGTGTTCAGTTTTGGGTCCCCCACTAAAAAAAAGCTATTGACATGCTGGAGAACATCCAAATAAGAACAACAAAGCTGGAGAGAGGTCTGGAGAACAAGTCTTATGAGGAGTGGCTGAGGAAACTGGGATTGTTTACCCTCGAGAAAAGGAGGCTGAGAGGTGACTTTATCGCTCTCTACAGCTATCTGAAAGGAAGTTGTAGCAAGGTGGGGCTCTGTCTCTTCTCCCAAATAACAAGATATACAACAAGAGGAAATATCCTCAAGTTGCACCAGAGGAGGTTTAGATTAGGTATGAGGAGAGATTTCTTCACTGAAAGGGTTGTCAAGCATCAGAATAGGCTGCCTGGGGAAGTGGTAGAGTCTCCATTCCTAGAGATATTTAAAAGATGTGTGGATGTGGTGCTTAGGGACATGGTTTAGTGGTGGAGTTGGCAAACTTATTAATTGGACTCCATGATCTTAAAGGCCTTTTCCAACCTAAATGATTCTATGATTCTACAAGAAGAGTGAGGCAGGTTTTTCTGTAAAGAGGACAAAGACAGTTTGCATGTGCCTTGTGAGACCGTCTGCTTTTTGTCTTAGGTTTCCAAGTTTTGGCCCTTCATTCCGAAGCTGCTGCTGGAATGCTAATTGTGAACCGCCTCTTCTTTTGCCACAGTTCTGCTTGGTGGTGTGGTTTATTGAGGACTCTGCAGTGTAACCTATCAAACACCTCCACTTTAAAAATGCTTTAGAAATGCTACCTTTTGGGTTTGGGTTTTGTTGTTTTTTTTCAAAATGCGTAGCTGAGAACACATCAGAAAGTGCTTATAATCCACCAGGTTTAATGATTTTAACTGCTAGATATTGCAGGCAGAAGTATAAGAAATACTTACAGATTTTTCTTGTGGCGAGAGAGACAAAAAATTCTGATTCCAATTGTTTACCAACAGCATGTTAATTGCAGGCTGTTGATGTATTTGTAAGGTCTTGTTTAATCAGGGTTAGTTAATCCTAAATTAAATACAATCAAGAAAATATTAAATTGCTTAAGGTTTAGCTTCCTGTCTCCTTCATTTACATAAAACTAGTGGAATAATGTTTAGTCATTATGCAGCATCTGATCTGAAGGAGGGGGAATTCAGCTGGTACTGTGGCTTTTAAAGTTTTACCATCAGATTCCAGTTTATTAATGTTTAGCCTACTTAGGGCACATTAATATTGAGTCATAAGATAAGTCTGTCCTGTTAACAAATTAATCAAGCATTAAATATGCCTTAACGGAGGATCCACAGAGAATATATGTGAAAGCTTACTAGGGGCATGAAGTTTGTATAACAGAGATAAGGACCATGAGCAATTGAGGACCATGTTATATTGCTGCCTGCCTGTCTGCCTAGTACACTATGGGTGAGGAACACCCAGGGAAATGGGTGAGGAGCTACAGGTTGATCAGTTCCCCCTGCACACTCAGGAAAGTGGAGAATGAAGGAGTAGAGTCAAGGCACTGGTGAAGCCCAAGACTCCAGTAAAAAGCTTCAGCAGAATTTCCTGGGTTGGAAGACAAAATAAAGAAATAAATAAAATCAACAACAGGGAATGGTTTAGCAGAGATGGCTTCTTTGTTTTGTAGGACAGAAAGTGAGATTAAACTATGACTGAGTGTCACAGTTTGGGCCATAGTTACATTCCTGAAATGGTTAAAAGTTATTGGACAAATTCACAGACAATATGGTCAAAAATAACAAAGGATCTTAAAAAACAATCAAAGATATAGGGTCTGTTTAAAAAGGTGAGCTCTTAATATATGTTAATTTTTTTACTCCAGGAAAAAAACTGTCAGGAAAATGAAAGTAATTACACCACTGTCTTTCGGCCATTCCAGCCTCAGACCTTTTTATTTTATGTATTCTTTGACAAGTCTTTCACGCACCTCACCCTGACATGACTGAGCATATTGACTCAGAAAGGGACATGAGATCAATGTCTGAGTACTATTAACAAATTAAATAGAGGCACTTACATTTTCCTGATATCTTGAGACCACTTCAAGTTTAAATTAAAGGGAGATTAGCACAGTGAAAGAGAAATGGAGATAGTATCTCAAAAAAGCTAATGTATGAACTCTTAACATACTGTCCATAATCCCGTAGACTGTTACCAAAATGTTGACATGGACTTTTTTGTACATGACACAATTCGAATTGTACAAGGTATGAAATTGATTTCAACAAAACAAAGTTAACCACAGTATAATGCAACTGACTGACATAAATCAGGAATCTAAAGAAAATCTGAATAGTTTTAGGCAAAGTATGAATTATTTTTTTCTTTTTTTATTAAATAACTGATAAAGAGTAATTTGCCATCATTCACCAACAGTGGAAATAGACTAGCAGTATTCCCTCTTTAATTAATATTTAAGAAATAGTGAAAGACTTTGATGTATAGAAAAGCAGCTAAGAAGGATATGGATTATTGTCAGGAGCTACCAGACATAACTGTGTGTACATGAGTGTTAACGCATATGTAGAGAGATACATATTAATGGCGTTTTCCATCTATCATGAATACAAGATCTATTGACTCAAAATTAAAGTTAGAAAAAATTAAATTAAGAAGTCTTCTTTTTATGTAATGAAAGGGATTAACTTGGAGATAATGGCCAATCTTCAGCAGTAGCAATTTAAAAAAAAAATTAACATCAGATAATTTAGTTTTCATAGTGCAATTTAATTCAAATAATAATTAATTTGGGTTAATATTGTGACTGGGTTTTCAGGAAAATCAGCTTAGATGACCACAATGATTTTTTCTGGCCTTAAACTCTTCAAGCGGCATTCACTGAATAAAGAAAAGTCATAAGATTTCTACCGTGTTCTATCTGAATTTTAGGCAGACTTGCATTGCTTTCACACAAACACACACACGCACATTGTAATCTTTTGCCAAACAATTACTGCGACACAGCACATACAGCACTATGATTGAGTGTCACGGCAGCCAGCAACCGGAGATGCCTTTCATTCAGTAGCAGAGTGTGGTAACAAATAAGCAGTACTTACAAGAGAGGGTGTTATAACTTCCTATGCTATTAGCTATAGCTCATTCGTACGTAGACTATTGTCAAAAATCAATGATACCAGTATCACACGGAAGCTGTATATTGATATTCATTTTCCTCTGGAATATGGCTATATTTTATATCCCTTTCATCTTAGACAACCAGCTCCTTGGCTTGTGTAACTCAATATCGTTTCAGTGAAACTGCAGTGACAGATACATACTTATACGTATATACACACACATAGGCCCACATACATGTCCATATTTTTTTTTATCTTGGACTAGATTTTGTCTTATAAAACTTTTGTAGAGTAGTGCTATACACAATATATCAGCAATAATTTGTATTGTTAAATGTTCTTCGTCATACTGTATTATACAGTCACTACTGTTTCTCTGAGCAGCATCTCCTGTGTTTTTCATATTTTTTTTCAAGGCTGTCTGCTCCCTGAGAGGAGAATTTTGCACCCAATTGGCTTTTTTAACAGTAAGAGTCGACTACAAAAGATCTGGTAAAATGTCAGTGTGCTCTTCATAAACTTTCCAGCATTCACCTTTTCCCTTTTTTCACTGCCTTTTCACTTCTTGCTCGACTTTTCTCAATTCACAGCTCTTTGTTTGTCTCTTGATAACTGGGGTTTTCCAGCCAACACCCAATCCACTTAACAGATGGCTGGCAGGCAGAAACCAGATGTGTAGTGAATCCTTGTCCAACATTATGACTTTGGCTCAGTTGCATCCATGGCTTTTCTAGGCAAGGGTCCCAGATTTCAAGAACCCTGCCTTCATCCTCTCTTGGCTTCAAGTATGTTGTACCAGAGGGACTGACACAGAAAACAGGCTAATGGTGACTGATACAGCATATGCAGAAAGACTTGAAATTGAGGAAAGAGCAGTCTCTGACATGCTCATTTCAAAGGGAGTCTCATTAAATATCCTGAGTTCATGTTAGATCTAAAGTTTCAGAAGCAGACAGCATTCAGGAGTGTCCAAGCTGGTGAGCTGGGTGGTCCTCACCAAATTTCTGCTGGAACATGCCCATCACCTTGAATTCATGCTGTATAGGTTATAATAAATTATGTCCAGTTGGTGTGAGAAAGTTTTTTGTTTCTCAAAGCTGATGTGGAAAAAGTCCTCCCCATGGTTCCCGGCTCTGTCCGATGATTGTAAATGAACAGGAAAATGTTCACAGCTGTTAGTATCTAAAAGCAGGTTCAAGTAATACAGAGCAGTTTGCACACACTCCTTGTGGACAAGAGGAATTTAATTTTTTTTCTTGGCAAATGATTCCAACTAGTGTAAGTGCCTTCTGCTGATGATATAAATGATTAGGAACCATTGCCCAGTAGAAACTAAGTGCAAACAGGTTAAATGAAGTTGCTCTTGGGTGCTTGTTATACTGAGACAGCTGTCCTGAAGGACTTGGGACTGGATTTGATTTTTGTATTTACCATCACAGCTGTCATGACCATATAAATCATTTATTATATACTTGAAGAAGTAAGACTTTAAGAAGTCTTAGATGGTCAGTTAGGAACTAAATTAGTGGGAATTGCCTAATTTTGCATCAATATACAATTTTCCTGTCCTTTGTCTTCATTGCAAAGTGTCATCTGGAAAATGTGATTAAATTAATCTCTATTCATGTCTAAATGCATCATAGTTCACGTATCACTGTGAAAGATGATCCTGTCTGTTGCCTTTGGTCATAACTGAATAATGAAGTCTCTGGCAGCTCAAGGATGGAAACCTTGGAAGTCTGGGTCTGAATTTGGCTAAGCAAAATGTGAAACCTGTCAGCTGCTACACTGGTCATTGCAAGCTACCAATCAGCTAATATTATAAAGGACAATAGCAAACTGTTGCAGTAAATCAAATGCAAAAAGAAGCAGAAAGAAAAAGTCATTTATTTCATGAATCAAATCAGAACACCTTTATCTTCTTCATTAAAGCAATATCACTCTAAAGGAAGTAGATCCAGCCTGGTAAATGGAAAAATCTCTAATGTGTTCCTGGATTCTGACCAGCCCTTGCCCTGACTGACTTGCAGGTAGATCTGTCACGCTTACCTGGCAGAGTGAGAAGGGCCCTAATAAGACAAGTTGAAACTGGTTCATCAATGCACAGATGGTTGACTACAATAAAATATCTGCTTTACATCTGCTGTAATAATTTGAAGATATTCTCTCTTTTCCTCTGTGACTGAAGGAGCTGGTCACGGTGTGCTGTGTGTGCTCTTTCGCCTTGTCTTCCATTTCAATGGATTCTAATAACATCCTGCTGCTTGATTTTATCACCATTCCTAACAGTTTCTACCCTCCTCCTGCAAGCAGGACACTCGCTTCTAACTTCCAAATATTATCCTGTTAAGTACATTATGTGGTAGTGCTCATCCCCTTTAGCTATACAGGATTTCAGTGCAGATCAGAGCAGTTGACAGGTTAGGAACCAAGTAGCCCCCAGTCTGGGAGAGTCCCTAGAAGGGACTCTTTTTCCAGCTTTCAGGATTCAAAACCTGCTCGTCAGCAGTTAAACATTTTTGACAGAGCAGAACATGATGCCTTCCTGTGAATCTTAATGGATTGCATTTGCTCCACAGCAGTGTTTATAGCGAGCATGATTTTATACATGATTTGTTAATTAAGCAAATTACTGTTAACAGCTTTCTCAAAACCCCATTACCTTTATATCAATTGACTTTTTACAAATTAACATGATTAATTTAAAAAGCATGAAAAATGAGAAACAAGGCTCAGAATATAACGATGAAACTTGAGGTCACTCTTTCTGGATGTGGAAACAGTTTCTTATATGAAATTTTCATTAACTTTACATAACAAAAGGAAAAAATACTGAGAGAAAAATACAGTCAACTGTCAACTTACAGTCAGCTTTCAGTTGGCTTTAAAATCATACCAGAAAATTTGGAGAAAAACCCAAACCTAAGTGAGGGCTAAGATTTAAGAACCCCTTCCAAAAAGTAAAGATAAACCAAAACACCAAAAACCCCCGAATGACTACCACCATCAAAAAAACCCCCAACTGACAAACAAACAAAAAACCAAACCCCACAATCAAGGATTATGGACTCTATTCAGAAATTCAAAAGCTGACTGGATGAAACCCAGAGCAGCCTGATCTGGCTTTCAACTTGGCCCTGCTTTGAGATGGACAGGTGGACCAGATGATTTTCATAGGTCTCTTCCAGCTCTGCTCTATGAATCTAAGCATCTATATTCTCAATGCCGAGGGTTAACCTTCGGAACACACATATAAAGGGAATGGGGCTTTATTCCATTGTTTGGTAAAGGAGGATTCACTCCTCAGGCACAAATCAAAAGGCTTGAAAAGGGGAGCTCCCCAAGCTTCTGCAATTTCAGCTGGAGGAAGTAAAGGAAAGAAGGGGGAGGTTTTACTTTATAACATTACATTTATAGACTACCAGCTAGAGACCTCTCTGTGTGAGCTGCTGTATACATTTATAATGTGATAAGGTCTCTGCCTTGAAGAGTTTACAATTGAAATAGATGAACCAGAAAGGAAGGGCACAATGTCTGCATTGTTCAGATAAATAGAGTGAATTAACTTTAGGTTAACCAGGAAGTCAAGAGAACTGAGTTTAGCTGTCAGAATCCATGACCATCATATGAAGCACAAGACCATCTTTCTACTTCAGATTTCATCAATCAAGGGTATAAGTGATACTTGAAAAAATATAGTTCCTCTGTACTTTTTCAGTACATTCCCTTTTACCATCTGACTATGTGTTCATTCAGTTTCCCACATCCTTATGTATAATTATCCAGACAACATCCTATTGTTAGCACGGGCAGTCATAGGGGAGGGGAAAAATGTGTATAATAGAAAATCTGTGCTTCTCAGAAATTGGCTTGGGGACTCTGGAACCAGCACCGATCCTGAAACTGCTTTTAACTTTGAGCTTTGCTGACAATGTTCCTCTATGCATATGTAGAAAAGACTGCAAAATTACAGTCTGTTCTGTGTATTTATTTCTCGTTTTATTTTTACAATGTATTAGAGACCAGTTATGGTAGTAAATTTCAGCACTGCAGGTCTGTATGTATTTGCTGACCCATTTTTCCATAATAGGAATGTTTGACAGCAAAAGCTTTTCTGTATCTTAGAAAAGTCAAACAGTTAATGTCTTTGATGGGATATTGTACAAAGTCTGAGAACCTATAGGACTTTTTCCTTTCAGATTCCAGAGGCAGGTAATGACCTTTTAACAACATGTCAGTCCCACGTATCCCTTTGGTCTTTGGGGATGCCCCTGGAGTATTGTTAGCAAAGAATGTCATGAAACGTAGCTAACAGTAGCATAGTCCTCTTTGAGTCAACTAAAATAACGACAATAGAGTATTAAACAAATGAATAAATGAAATACAGGTGTTTCTGACTTTGCAAATCTCAGCTGCAGATGGCTCTAATTCCCCTTCCTATTTCTAAATGCCTTCATTATGGCAGTATTCATGATTATGTCCCTTTCTGAATTACAAGAAGATATTATCAGATGGAGTAAAGCTGCTCAGTCACATTTGTGCTCCTATTCCTATTTTTACCATTGTCTTTCCTTCTGTCAGAAGAGAATTAGCAGTTTGCACTCATAGTTCCTGCAAAGGTCCTGATACCTCTAGTCTTGCAAAGTAGAAGTATCGTTTCCCCAGTAAGAATTCTTACATGATTCATCTAATAAGTATGTGGTCAAGATTTTTTCCTTTATCTTGGAGTACATATTCTCTTGTATAATGAGTATGGATTGTGCCCACAATGAGGTCCCAAGTTTCAGTACTAATCAAAATGACAAGATAGCACTTGGAAGTGACCCTGGGAGCAGTATCTCATTAATTTTTGTGGTTGGCTGCGTCTCTTCAAACCAGTGAAAATTCAGTTCTTACCAAATAAGCTGAGGCAGAGGCTCTGTTATTGTTCTGTGTTTGTAAATTCTTGACACCAGCTGTGGTTTACAGTTGAAAGATCATTCATATCAATACTTACATGGCCATGTGAAGAAAAAGTTTCATTATCTACAAGGAAAGGCTATTTTAACAGAGAACTGACAGTGTGATCTGAGATGTATTGTCATTGTCATATTGTAATTCCGAGAAGTGAAAACAACCCCTGAAGTATTTCAAGTACTTCATTTTTTAAAAGGCTGGTAGTCTGACAGAGCAACATGTATTTACTTAAAGAGAAGGTGTCTTGCCTTTGAGTAGCTATGGAAGAGCTAAGGTTGCATATTAATTTTATTTTATTTTTTCATTGTTTAATTTAGAAGGATTCAGCACACATTTGAAGACCCATTCAAATCTCCATCCTGCCATATAATATCTGAATGAAGCTCCTACTGGGAAGTATCAGAGCTATGGCAGCTTCCACTGAGATACTACCAACGGTTACGGTGGTAGTAAAACAGAGCTGTATAAATGCAGTAAATTTTCATGGAAGTGTCTGTGAGTCAAATCCTGTAAAGGAGAGCACAAGCGGGATAATCAAGCTGGTATTTCAGGTGAGACTGAAGGAAGAGACAGTGTAGTGTTCAGCCCCCTGCGGTACATTGTACTGTTCCCTGCTTGCAATGCAACTAAAGGGCTTTACATTTCCTGCAAAGTGATTCTTTAAAAACAAAACAAAGCAGGGCTAGGAACAGTTGTTCTGTAAGCACTGAAACAATCTTATTCAAACAAATAAAGTAGAACTAAAATGGGCATAATAACAGACCAAACAAAACCTTTAGTTGTTCTGATTTCTTTATTGTCATTGAAAATGCTAGTCAATTCATTGATATCCTAACAACTCTTCTGGTATAGTTCTAATCATCATTTTCTGATGGGAACCTGTTCTTTTCAAAAAATGTCTTTGGCTCCCATTGTGATTTTTGTTTGACAAGTTAGATGAGATGCACCGTTTCTCTTCCTTGATGTTGTTCCCCCCACCAGAAGAGGGTGTGTGTGTTTGTGTGCTGAGCATTGACCCCCCTGTAACCTCAAGAATTGTAGAGAATTAGCTCATTCTGAGCACTGTGTTCTTGCAAGGCGACTGGCTGAGTCTCAGGATCTAACCTAGCACATTTAAAGCAACCTCAAGTGTATTCACACAACACTGCAGACTGCAGTATAGATGTATCCTGAGTAAAGTACCAGGAAAGATTTAAAGAGTTTCTTCATATCTTGTGTCTTGAGAGTTATAAAATGAAAAGAAAAAGGGGGGATCCAGGGGGAAGATGTGTTTCTGGGAATTGCAGCCAGCAGTTTGTCAGCAAAGTTTTATTTTGTTATTCATGTCTCTTCGTTTCAAATAGTAAATCATGCTCTAAGGAAATGGGCCTTTAAAGGACTTGGCCATGGTGCTTCCTTCTTTTCCCTACATTGATGAAACAGCCCTTCCAGTTTAAATACTACCTCCTGATCTTGTAAATCTAGGCAGCCCGAAAGGATAGCAGAATTTAAATACATACTGGTGCCTCCAGCCAGATTTTGATGGCACTAGCTGTAGGGAAAGGATCTTTTTTCAGCAGAAAAGCCGTCTACTGTGGCCTGTGGCCTGTGGCCACAGTACAATGACCCCAGATTTCCAGGAGTGTAGCTAAAAGCGGGTTGTCCCAATAAGGGTGTTTTCCATATGGGCCAAAATCCTAGTCATTTGACTGTCTCATAGGTTGAATAGATCCTCAGAAGTGGGTTTTTTTGTTTATTTTTTCTCAGTTGCCCTGTTGATTTTACAGGGAGCACGGTCCATGCATGTTTATGAGGATCCCACTAGGTGCTTCTGTCCATTTCTAGGTCCCTAAACATACATTAAAATATGTCCGTCCTTCTCAATCTTGCTAGGGGAGTTTTAAGAGTTTATTGCCTTTTTTTGTCATTTCTCTCCCATCTGAAAACCCCAAGGAATTAAGGCAGGAAAGTCTTCTTAACAAGTTATTGTTGGTTTTGTTGTTGTCAACTGCTACAGAACTGGACCAGGAGCTCCACAGGGCTTCAGGTACCAGTGTCTCCACAACCAGAGGAAGGGCCCTAGCAGAAAAAAGTAGATGTTTGTTCTAAGATTATTCTTTGGTCTTCAGCCTCACATTAAGGAGATTGCATAATGTTCTTGGCATATAGATCTCAATGGCATGGCTCAGCCCAGTGTCTGGTTTCTGGTAAATATTTTTTTTAAGAGTAGCTTCCAGGGAAATGAAGAGATGAAGTACAAAAGATGAAGTACAAAACCCAGTTGTGCACTACAAATTATTACAAGGTAAGGGAAGATGCAAACAAAATGAACTCTTGTTCCAATTACCAGCTTTTACATCAGTATTTCCTTTTGACTCACTTTGTTGCTAATCAACAGTCAGAGTCATGGAAATAAAGCAGGACTGTAATGCCAGGTCTTTGGGATTCTGATTTGGATGCTTGGGCAAAGGTATTAACAAGACTTAACATAGATCACACTCAATGCCAAATCAAATGCCAGGGTGGCCCTCAAGGACTAAGTAGAGCAGCAGATGAGAGAGATGTTTTGTGCAGCTGATCTTAACAAATTGAGAATATGATACAGTTAATAGACAATTGCTCTTTGACAGGTGAGTAAAGGAAAGATATAACTGCTTAAAACCCAAAATGTTTTAGAATCTCTTCAGAGACAGTCCTCCAAGTAAAGAATGCCAATAGTTATAATGAGCTAAATAGGTAAATACAGAGTGTCAGTTGCTCTACTTTTTATAATGTTTGGACTATTACTTGGTGGGTAAAGTAAGGAGATTTGAGTTCCATGTTAAGGGTTATGAAAGATTTCCTGTATCACCATGGAAAGCCACTAAGGACACATTTTTAAGACTCTAATGTTTTTAGTAGCCCCAACTGTGGAAGCTAAATCCAATAAACTGAATCTAGAAACAAGGGAGCAGAATTATCTAACTATTTTGAGGGCCTTGACCTTAATCTCCCTGTGGTATAGTTTTTCCAAATATGATATTTGTTTTTCCCAGAGCTGGTCTGCAAATAATATAGGTGGCATTCAGAAGGAAGTTACGCTGTAGATGAAACTATAAATCTGTGTTTGGAAACACGAAGACGGGAGAACATCTCATTGTTTGTTTTTCTTTGCTCTACTATTTTTGGTGTTGCTACTAATGCATTTCTGTCTATTGAGTTCTAAAATTATGTCACCAACATCCTGTGGTATCTATTAGGGGTGAGTAAAACTTTTAAGCCCCATTAATGAAAAAAACTGTTCATCTAAATCTGAGTCTGAGCCAAGTATGGGAGACAGTCAGCCAGAATGTCTTATCCTGAGATTTTGCCAGAGCCCTGAAGTGGGAAGCATGGTCAAAAATTATCCCCTTTTACTTCTAACCCTGAATCTTTTCCTAACCTTTCTTATTCATACAAAGACTTATGATGCAGATACATTGATCTGAATTTTGACACATGTTTTAAATGAGATGGTACTTTAAACAAGTTGAATAACAGTCTAGGGGTACCCGTCTCTCATCATTGATTATACAGCTTGCTTCAGGCATCTAGATTTCACGTTTAGTTGCCTCACTTAAGTTTTCAAAGCTAAATGAAGCTGAACCCACCTGAACAGATTTTCACTAGGGTACGTAAACTGAAGTTGTGTGTTAAACTTCCTAAAAAGCTGGGGAGATGATGGACATTGCCTGTCATGAATTCTTTACCTCTCCATTCAGGGGGAGAAAAAAAAAAAGGCAAGGTCTGAACATTACTATTGAATCTATATAATTATTTTTATGTGGAATTAAGAAATGAATGACAGTCTGATCCAAAATAATTTGATGTTTAAAAGCAGTAGTATTAGGAGCAATTTAAATCGCATCAACTGCAAACACCTTATGAATATTCCATTTTGTGGCTTCTGCTGCTCTACTATTTTCAGTGATTCTGCCTTCTGACAAAGAAATATTTGTTCTGCTCAGCATTTCAAAGACAGCCAGGAAAGAAGAAGAAATACTGTAACTGACTTTTATTGTCATTGTCAGTGAAAAATACAGGTATCATTATGAAGACATCAAACTTTTTTGGGCAAAATAATCCCAACAGCTGTCTGCTGTCAGTGATATGCCAGTAAGAACACTGTCTCACTTCAGAGCATGCCTTGGCTGGCTTCAGGAAAGTTAGTATTTTAAAATACTTCGGATTTGTAATACCCCAAAGTATATTTTGCAGGATTTAGGAAGCAAAAGCAATGTAGAGGGATTTTTGGGTTTTGGGGGTTTTTTTTTCGGGTTTTTTTTTTTTTTAAACTGATGAAAACACATTATAAATTATTGTGAAGCAGGACCCCACAACATGTACGCTTTCAGACCTGTTCTGGCTCTCTGCTGGCCAGGGTTTTTGAAACAGAATATACTTGCATGATAATTTCATATATACAGTGTATATTTTTAAAAATTCAATAACAACCTACTGATGAGACTAGAAAGGAAAAGGTCTTATGGAATGCTAGGTGATCATAGATATCATCTAATAGCAAAATTGTAAATATGATTCTCCAATACAAGCAAAATTGAACTTGAAGTTATTATTTAAAAGATTCCCATTGGTGGATACAGTAACTACTTTTTTCCTTATTTATAATTGCATTCACTTGATCTACAAGATGATCCCTCCCCCATTACTCTTCAATGGCCCCAGTGTTGGTGCATGATCATCTTCAGGGGAAACAGAGATGAAAGAAGAAAAGGAACAATAATACCGTTATAGAAATAGCAATGAGGTACTATCTGTAAACCGCCACAGATGATTGCATCTTTGCACTCTGGGATGGAATTTACTTGCATTAATATTTCCTGATCTGAAAATGAATACATTTTTAGCTTCTCTTGTTTTTACACCTCTTTGTGGTACAATTTCCTATACAGTCGCGATGTTAATATATGCAAGATGTAATTTTCAGTCTCTGGTCCCAGGTAATTTTCTTATCTATTTTTAATGGGATTAGCATAGAGGGTGCCATGTCTTACTTTCGGCTATGAAATTTTAACTGCATATTGAGTTGTGTTAGCAAGAGCTCAGCCAGCAGGTGGATGTGAGCAATTCTATTCACTGCTTGTGAAATTATGGCTGGAGTGTAAGGTTGACTAACTGGAGGGACTTATACAGGAGAATCACTGACATGGCTAAGAGATTGGATGTGCTAGGAGGGTTGTTCGTTCAGCCTGAAGAGGTGAAGGCCAAGGGGAGTATCTTCTGTCCTCATCTTCTCTATAATCACCTGTTAGGAAGTGAAATCAGACTATTCTCAGATTACGGTGAATTGTGAGAAACTGGACACAAGTTGCAGCAAGGCAAATTCTGGTTGGATATGAGGGGGGAAAAAACCCACAATGATGGTGGTTCAGCCCTCAGTCAAGATGCCCAGAGAATTTGTAGAATCTCTATCCTAGAAATATATTTTAAAAAAGTAACTGGAATGTTACTAAACACCAAAAAAAGGGGAGGGGGGGAGGGGGTGTGTTAGTATTTTGGTTTTGCCTGACTAGAGGACAGACAAAATAAAGAAATAAAAACCACACAAGTATTTTCAGCAAAGGATATGAGGATTAAAAAAAGGTTACATTTTATTCCAGAATTTTAACAGGGTTTGGGTAGGTTTTTTCTTGTGTCTAATAACAACGCTATACCTGGTATATCAGATGCAATGTCTCCGGACACCTTTCCACCCCAAACTTACAGTACTAACTTTTCATCCTGCATATAGATGACACCTAGACCAGAGTTTAAATTTTGTTTTCTTCACAGGAAAAAAAAATGGAATAACAGATGGTTCCAATTAAAAAACAGCAGAACTTTTCTTTTTTTTTTTTTTTAACTGAGCAATCTGGGTCATGAGCAAATACTGCTTTTTCTCTCCTGCTTCATCTTGAAATTGTGATGAATTCTGAAAAAAAAATCACAACCAGAGATCTGTGAGATAAGAAATGTAATTAAACCTAGTAGGAGTCAGGCTGCTCTTTAACACCTTTAAACAGATGGAAGGATGGAATAAGGCCTAAGGTGATATCAGATATCCTATGGAAATTGGAAGAACTACATTCATTCCTCAGCAACCACTGTATTCCACTGTTATTCCCAGTGCTTTGGATAATCTGGCACTAAATGCAAGTACTTTGCAATTTTTCTATATAATTTGTTCAGTATAAGGACTTGGGGGAAATTGCTATTTTTCTGTTCCTAAGCAGAACAAAAATGGTGTTACAAAAATTATCAGAACACCTCACAAAGTGCAAACACACCAAAATAAAATAAGAGTCACATTCTCAGTTTCCAAACTGCTCACAGAAATAATACTATGATTTATTTTGTTATTCACTCTGTCAAAAGAGTGTTGTCATGGCTGCTTGTATGTGGGACATCAGATTCCTGGTGCAATTGGTGAAGTCATCCCATTTCTGAGGGGGGCAGAAACTGGTGACAAGAGACTTGGATTAAAATCTGATCTTTGATGCAATTTGTTGTAGCAGCTTTTGAATATTCAGGACAACTTTGATAATCAGTACCTATTTCTTTAATCAAGGGGCAATATTCATTTGCACAGATGACAGAAAATAATTTCTGCTATCACATAAGAAAGCTGGTTTTTAACTCCAAAGGGCTAAGAAGTTTCTTGATGGCTAAGATGCCAGGTTTGCAGCTGAGGTCAAGCCAAAATATCAATCAATCCTGTACATGAAGCATTTGCTATGTTTTACTCTTAATGAGAAGCCACCCACTTAATACTCGAAAATAAATAAATAGATAAAAGTAGTTATTTAAATAATGGACAGCACCAGCAGTTTAAAAACAGTGCTTTAAGTAATTAATATTTAACAACTAATAAATGTCTTTAATAGTAATTAAACACTAATTAAATAATTTCCTCAGGAATGTATTTACTAATGGCATTTCTGGAAATTCCTTTTCCTTTTAAATGTTTCATAACTGTTGTTGAGTAATTAATGTTCACTAATTAATTTTGAAGTAAGAGTCCTGACCCTTCAAGCAGTCTAGGAATGGAACTCCCTTAGCTGATGTGTATTCATTTAAAGCAATTCATAATAACACCAAAAAATGGTATGCTTACAGGCAAAACAGTATTGGGGTCTTAGACTCCTGAAACCTATTGATTCTTAGTGAAGTTCATCTCCTAAAGGCAGGTCTGCAAGGATTCAGGCAATTGGACATAGGGTCATGCTTCGAATAACTTGGTGGTAAGCCATTACACCAGCGTGGCATCCATGAATAGATCTTTAAGTTGTTGTAGTTCCAAGATTAAATGAATAAAATTAATTTCTGAGTAGAATTTTTAAATTTTCTCCCAAGTTCAATGGAAGCCATTTCCTCTTTTTCTCCTGGCTAGATTCTGGCAAAGCGGGACCTTTCATAAAGTTCGGGGGCTGGCCAGTCTGAAGGAGTGTTCGTGGTGCTTGCAGCTACAGACAGACCCTAACGCAAAGGTAAGAACTCTGCAGGCAGCCTCAGAGGGCTGATGCACAGATTTTGCAGTGCCCAGCAGCAGGTACATTTAAAAGGTGTGTTACATTTCTGGTTTGTAAAACAACATGGATGGAGATTCGGCGTATGTGGGGCCTCACTTCCTAAATATCCTGGCAAGGCTCTCTGAGCCACTGCTCTAGGATTTGGAAAAAACCAAGCTGTTTCAAATTAATTATTTCAGGCTTAAAGTACTTTTTAAATGAATTTGCATTGTTTGAAGGTTTCTGAGCGTGTCTCTCTCATCAGGTGCAATTCCTCTGTGGGTAACAGGTTATAATCATATCTCTGGCTGTATTTTTGGCAGTAGGATTAAATATGGATGTTTTAATTTTGAAAGCGCAAGCTGAAGCTCCAATTTTGCAGGGTCAGATCTCATTTCCATTAACAATGTCTGTAGGAGGGTCAGAAAGCTCTATATCAAACAGTCAATATTACGAGATCACGAGTAGCACAAGGAATGAGTTATAGCTGCTTGAATGCACATGACCTGTGCTCAGTGGTAATTGACTTCGGAGTGACAATTTGTGGGCATTAAGTCAGAACATGTTCTTAGTCCATGGATGATCTCAGTGGCAGAGTGTTCTCCTTAAAGCATGTTTTTCAATTCATGTGTAGCTGGAGAAGTCAGCAACTCGTGACCTACTGAAACCATCCCAAATCTTGAATTAATATTCAAAAAAACCCCATCAAATAATGATTCTTTCCTACCACTGGAATTAATAACGTGAATTGGGTTCACTATGGTCCCACAATGATAACAGGCAAAATAAGAAAAGCAAATAATCTGAAACTGGTTAGAAAGGTAGGCCCAATTCGGCTTTTATTCATGCTGTTGTAAATCTGGAGCCACTCATGTACAGACTGAGGGTGGCCTTTATTCTTAATTGCTGCATTTTAGTGCTATTTATTCAGCACAAAAAGGGAAGGAGTCAACCTGGGAAGCAGAGGTGGTGATATCTGCAAGCTAATACTATATTGTGAAAAAGCTGCCTTTATAAGAGTAAAGAAAGTACTAATGACTTAGTTGGAAAAATAATTAAAGGATATTGGTGACATTTTCGTCAATTGAAAACATATATTTTACTTGCTTTCAGTTTATGAAACAATGACTAATTTCACCAATTAATTGCTCTGATGGAGAATAGTGTATTTTAAGTTGACATACCCCTTAATTTTACATTATGTTTCATGAACCTAGTAATTTTAAATGAGTATCATTTAATTCTAAGGACAATGAATGAAATAAAAGAGACCTGTGAAGTTATGATACAATACAGAGGAGTTTCTTTCACTCCAATCAAGCCTATACTATTATTTTTCTCCCTGTGTTTTTATAATATATTATTCCTCAAAAGTCACCATGAGGTCATTTCTACAAAAACCTGCAAAATCCTCAAATTGCTAGTTGGGAAGTGGAGCTCTGCTTACTAATGTTGCCTTAGCTTTGAGTCATCTATGGGTGACTGCAGCAGGCTGTGACTGTTCACTGTGTAACTCTGCAGTGAGGATGGAGGCAGGTCTGTCACAGCGTCACTACTTCTCCCCCAAAGCCCTCTCTGGCATTGCCCGTGCAGGACAGACACATCCTCTCAGTCTTACACCTGGAGGGACACTGTGCACACATGACTGAGTCCAAAATAAATAAGGTCACAGCAGCACAAGCAGACCTTTGCTGGGGGAAGAGGACCAGGTTGTCTGTCATGACACCACCACAGGCAAACTGAGCAGCAAAGACACATCAGATGACACAAGGCAAAGGATAAGTAGAGAAATGGAAATGGAGTGGCAGATCAAGTTACAGCAAAGGCTAATAACACATATTGGATTAAAAATACAGGTTTCCTGAGTCTCAGGTGAATCTGTTAAACCTTAGATTGTCTGCTCATCTAGCCCTCATCTAATTTGACCCCAGTGGGATTCTGTGTGAGAGCAAGGAGAGAATCAGGGAAGGAAAGCAGCAGCCATTGCTCAGACAAATGCTCAATTTTCCTTCTGCCATTTATGAAAGTCTGTGCAACCAGCACTGAAAATCCCATGGCAAGTTTGCCCAGGAAATTAACTCAAATTACATATTTATTCAAGCTGTGGGTATCTTTCAAATAACTCCCCCTTCCAAAAATCAAATATAAATTTGAACATGCATGAAAATCAAGTAGAGAATGTTGTGACTGGTGAAGATGAAGGCCTTTTTTACTCTTGGATGAAGAACAGTACAACATACAGCTGAGATCTTGCTGCTTAATGCTGGAGTTGGGCCGTCAAAGTAGCTGAGAGCAAAGCGTGTGTGCTCCACATGCTGCTCTGCGCTTTCCAGGTACGTTCATTTGCTTCTTCAGGTGGTTTACATGCAAATGACTTTAAGCAATAAGGCAGAGTGACTGGGTGCGTCTGCAAAGTGTTGAGCACACCAAATCTTGCACTTCTGAAGGTGCATTTTGTGTGAGGTGTTATTGTGCTAGAGTGTTAGCTTGCCCTCTAGGTGCTAGATTTCTGAAACATATTGCACAGGTGGCAAGTATAGGATGGATCTGTGTGTGTGTGTGTGTTTCCAGTACACGCCATTTATTTAAAATCAAATTTTGTACCTGGAAGTGGTCTTGCAAAACCTACCTGGCATGGGCAGGGAAATGGTTTATTATGTGTAAGACTCCCTGTCACACGTGCCTTTGAGGAAGCGTCAGAGAATGAGCAAGTACTTCCCTGACAGCCTAAGCAGTACAGGGGACTTGCAGTGACATCATCATTATAATTGTTGTGGTGTTGTTGTTGTTATTATTATT
>VXBJ01003373.1:117567-144478 GCA_013400055.1 Nycticryphes semicollaris | reverse complement strand
CCCCCCCCCCCCATTTGTATGCCAACATCTTTAGAATTTCTTAGTTATCTTTTCCATATTTTTTTCTTTCTTTGTCAGGACCATCCATATTTTAGGTAAAACTAAGTGGCATTTTCTGTTACTGAGGTTGTCAAGCATTCTCCTTGATATATGCCTTTTTTTCAGTTACTTATAAATCAGCCAGACTCTAGCTGTTTGTGATTAATTTTTCCATGCCAATGTCTGCCTCCAGCTGGATCTTTGCATTGTAATCTTTCAAGCTTTTCTGAGAACGACACTAGTGGAAAATAGGTTGTTTTGTCCATATGACTCAGAAGCTTTTCTTTGAAATGCTAAATATCTTTTATTTGAGGGAATGGGAAGAGATGAGGAAGAAGAAGAAAGACTGCAAAATATGACTTATGTGTCTTTTGCTTCCCATAAAAATCTGCTGGACTGCGGGTTGATCATAGAGACTCAGAATTCGGAAGGTAGATTCCTGGGAAGGTTTATCGGGCTGCCAGGAAAATACCCTAAGTGTATCTGTGTGAAACTCAGCCAAGAAAAGAGAAGGGGCAAAATGTTACAGATCAAGGGGACTTGGAAAAAATAGCCCTGGGATTGCCCAAGTGAATATTTGGAGACAAGCAGCTAGGAGAAGCAGGGTATTTAGGCTGTACAAACATGTCAGTGTAACAAACAGTGAAAACAAACTATGCCTCCTAATATCATTAAGAGCCTGATGTAACATTAGAACTGGGTTCAGAATGAAGGTGGGGTTAGAAATCAATCTGAAAGCAATTTTAAGATTTTAATTAGACTTAATTATGAACAAGAACAAAAAGAGGATCTTTTTTCACAATTTCCTCATGTTTCCTTTGCCTCCTCAGCGTTGTTTGTCTCTTTCCTATTTTATTATTTTGCCTTCTGTTTAAATAGAGAAACTGATTTAACTAGCTAAGCTTTCATCTTTTGTAGCAGTACTGTGACCCGTGACCAGAAGGGCAGCAATGACTTAAAGAAACTGACTCTGGTATCTGCCAGGTCTTGAAGGGGCTGATAAGGCTGTGGGATGTGCTTGCCTTTCTCTAGCAGTGAGTTTGCAAGTAGGAGTCTGCATCTGCAACTGAAAACATTTTTTCTCTTTTATTTCCTTTTCTGTGTGTATTTTTCCTGTTCTTTCTTCTAGAAATAACCAAATTAATTTTGTTTTTTTTTTTTCCCAATAGAGAACAGTATTTCTTTAAACTGATCAAGCAGGCAATTTTCTTTATAAAATTCTTTGCAGCAAAAATAAGGGAATAATAGATATATTAAAAAGAAAACCCTTGGAAAAGAAGTAAAGTCTCTGTATTTGTTACTTGAGCATTATTTAACAATCTAATGCTGTACTGTCATATGATCATTTTACATATTTGATGTTTTCAGCCCACTTAGTCCTTCAAAATTAAAAAACACAACGCAGGAAGCGAAGGAATAGCAGTTAGTTAAATCAATTGAATGGTCTTATGAAAATCTGGATTTTTGTTCCCAGCTTTGTCAATTGATACTTTCAATTAATCGAGAGATTAGAAATATCTTTGTCATTTGCTGCGTAGTCTTTGTTTCCTGAATGTTTGACTCTGTATACCAAGTGCTGATCTGCCCAAGTGCTGAGTGTCTCCAATGCAATTGAAAGTAATGTCAACTGCTGTTTGAACATTTAAACATCCTATAAAATATTAAATTGCTTTGAGAAATTATGACCTAGTTCACAGTTTGGATTCCATTCTTCTATTCTATGTTTGCTCATTTATGGGAATGAAGTTAACATTATTTCCTCTATCTCAGATTCATTCGTATTGCTAATGACCAGTAACAATGACACTGATTATTCAGAAGCAATCCTGATTTTGTGCTGCAGCCGAGATGGATCAGTGAGCTCTCTCTTTTTCTCAAAGGATGTGTCCATATTTCAACAGCAGTCACCAGCAGCACCTTTCTTGATCATCCTGGCAGGCAAATGACACACTAAATGGACCTCGAGCAGGGTTTTTTTTTTTTTTAATTTTCTGGATTTGAAGATCCCCAAACATTTTCCAGCAAAGCACAGATCTGTGGACTGAATGGAAACCTCCTGACAAGAACTTTCTCTTCTTTGCTTACCCTTCATGAACTCATTAAAAATTGTTCACAGTCTGGTCGAGGTCTCTGGGCCAAAGGTTAGAAACAACTTTATAGACAGTAAACTTTCTACCTTGGCTCCCTGCAGACGTTAAGTATTCACTCTATTTATTATCTGCATTGTACAGCTTCAGGAGATAAAAAGCAGATTTCTATGTATGGCTTTTTTTCCTGGACATTAAATTTGCTTAAATATCTCCATCTTTAGACTATATTTTCAGTAAGAGGGAAGATTTTTATGTTCATTTAGTGCATCTAGTTGTCCCATTATAGAGAGAAGCGTGTAAAATGAGTGGTGGGAATTCTACACAGGATACAAAATCTACCTGCATAAATGTAGATAGAAATATATAGTGGAACAACACTCATTCAAATATAGTCCCCGGTGGTCATCCTGCTGACCACACATACCAAAAGACAGACTGCTAAGAAGAAATGCTAATAGTGTATTAGCTGAAATGGCAGTGTCATTTGACCATCAACTGCAAACATACCTGGAACCCACAAATGGGCTTTAAATAATGCTAGTAGGGAAATAAAGAGAAACGCAAAACCTATTGGTGTTACTAATTTGAGAAAGGATTAAAAGGCTAGCTAAACAGCTCTATTTTGCAGTCTCATTTTAAATTATTCATTGTGCTGGACATGCAGAAAGAATGACAAAGCACAGGGGATATTCTTTAATTAAGCTAAAACTTTATTAACTTCATTCATTTCATGTGGCGGAGAGAGAAAGACTTCACTGAGAGGTTTAAATTAACAATTTATTTGGACTTCACTCACAGTTCTGATACACCAATATTGCAAGTTTTGTGCATGCAGTGGAGAATGCACTATTGCAATTTAAAAAGCAATTCATAGAATACACTATTATAACCTACAAGTGATCCCAAAAAGTGCCAACTGATAGCACAAGCAGGCTAGAAATTAGTATCTTAAAAGAAATGCATGACCTTAAAGCATGCTAAATACCATATGTATTGGTATGTATATGTAACTTAATCACTTTCTCTCTCTCTCAGGTAAATCCTTGGGAAGTTACCCTGTACATCATCCTGGATAAGGTGGGAGCAGGGAGGGGGGCCGGGGAGAAGAATCTCCTACAGGCCAGCTGTATTGTTGGAAGACTCTCCATTTCCCCTCCTAAAACTTACAGTTTATATTTCCTGATTCAGTGGGTGTGCAGAATTATGCCTGAGTGGATTATGCTGTCTGGAGTGTTTACCTCTGGTGGTGTGACGGCCCCTTAGTTTGTGGAGCTAATTTTGTGATGTCTAGTGCACAAAGTCACTGAACAGTGGTGAGATGGGACTCAGGGCATTTTGTTTCTTAAGGGACTATTCAAGGCTCCATTCGGGTTTCAGTTCTCATTGTGATTCAGTGTTGAGACAACTCCAGGCTGAGCCATTTTTGCAGCCCTCCCTAAGTAATCTCTGCATTTTTACCTTTGTTACTTCTTACACTACTTGACCCATTCCACCACTTTCTCCTTACTTTTCCACAACCTTTAAGCCCTATCCATGGGAGAAGGTTTACAACCACATTTTTGCAATAGTTCTTCTACTGTACACTGCTTGCTGCGCCAGTAATGTGGCAGAGAGAGCAAGACTTCACTGAGAGATTCATATTAGCAATTTATTTGGACTTCAAGGATCTGTCAAGGTGAGATGAAGCTGAGTTGAATGAGGACTCCCTGCATTTAATCTTTCGTTGTCTGAAACTGGTTTGGCTGGGTGCTCCCATTCATCTGGGACCTGTCTGGCAATAAGTTGTGCAGTATAGGTTATCATGCCCTTTTCACTCTTTATGACCTGTTTAAAGGGGGTTGTCTTCAGTCTCATCCCTATTTGCACTCACTGGTCATGGCTCATTGCAATTGCAAGTTTAGCGGCCTCTTAGTCCACATGTTTTACCTTTTCAGTCATCTTTCTCACCGCACTGTCTGCTGCAACATTCAAAATTCAGTTATAGGCTCTTTATTCTGCTCTGTGGAAAGGTAAAAGGTGTACAAAAAAAAAAAAGGTGTGACTCTGCTGGGATTGTTTACCAGAATTTCTTTACCTGTGTCTAGTACTTTAGTCACACTTGCACACATACCCTTACAATAACCCCCAGGCCTCTGAAAGGGTGCAGGTAGTAACAACAGTTATTCACTCTGCTCTGTTCTCTTTCCTAGTGGGGTGAACAGGTTCCTATATGCCATATGCATCCTTGTTTCTCTGCTGTGTAAGTGTGGCTTTGCCTCAGTCATAAACCAAACTGCGTAAGCAGTACTGTAAGACTGTCCAGAACTAGAATTAACCATTAGGAATGCGATGCTCGTTTTTAGCCTCTTTCATCTAAATATAATTCCTGAATGTCTCAGCTAGCATAAATCCTTTAATGGAAACCTCTTGTAGTTTTCTGTTTACCTTACCAGCTTTGTTTTTGTTACAAAGGTCAAAAGACCACTCCTCTTCTGTGTCTAAGTCTCCAAACCTCCAAATGCTGAGACAGTTACCTTTTCTCTGCTGTAAATAGTCCACAAATGCCACCTGGACTGTGGTGAGTGCAGTGAAAGCATTGTTATTCTGGCATATCTAAACTAACCCATGACAACTAATGTTCTTTAAAGAATACTAGGAAATTTCTTTTGACTTGACTATTAACTGGCAATTTAAAATGGCTCTGTTTTCTGTTTCCATTTTAACTGTGCTCATACTCATTTCTCAAGGATCCTCTTCTTCACTTGAGATTTTCTTCCTGACTAAGTAATTTGAAGGATCTGCATCTCCTAATATAATTTTACAAGCTTTCCCCTGAAGTTCAGATACAGAAATGTGAAGATTTTCCATAGCATACAACAAAGCTCCTCTGAATAGTCAGTGCTGACCTGAAGGAGTGGGGACAAAATCCATATTCACTGGGGAAATGGAAATCACTTCAAGTGCAGGCAATCTAAAAGCATCAAGCAGACCAGAAATCTTTTGAGTTTTATTCTTCTTAGGTAACAGATCTCAGATTTCCCTCTAACTCATGGAACTGAAACTCACAGACAAGTCTATTTAATATGAGGGAATATAAACATTCAACTTGCTTCTCTACTAACAGTCAGGAAGCTAATCATAAGTGGTTTGGTTTTCCTCATTGGTATTCACATGTTGCCAGATACTTGCTATGTATGTGTTATTCTGAGCATGGAATGGAACACTTAAAGTACTTGATATTTTATGTCTGAACTCCATGCTTTTTGCTTGACTGCGATGGATTTACCATGAATATTAAAAATATGGTTCTTACTCAGTAAGATTGCAAGTAAAACAAAAAGTAAGCTGAAAAAAATGGCTTCTTACATCATATTTTATGAATTGATAGATTTTCACTAGGTAGTATAGAATAAAATAGAATGTATCAGTTGCAAGGGACCTACAATGATCATCTAGTCCAACTGTCTAACCACTTCAGGGCTGACCAAAAGTTAAAGCATGTTATTTAGGCTGTTGTCCAAAGGCCTCTTAAACACTGGCTGGCTTGGGGCATCAACCACCTCTCTAGGAAGCCTGTCTCAGAGTTTGACCAACCTCTTGGCAAAGAAATGCTCCCTGCTGCCCAGTCTAAACCTCTTCTGGTGCAGCTTTGAACCATTCCCATGTGTCCTGTCACTGGATACCTGGAAGAAGAGATCCAGTACCTCTCTATCCATTTCCTCTCCTCAGAAAGATACAGAGAGCAATGAGGTGGCCCCTCAGCCTCCTTTTCTCCAAACTTAACACACCCTATGTCCTTAGCTGTACCACACAGCATATTCCTTTCAACCTCTTTACCAACTTTGTTGCCCTCTTCTGGATATATTCAAGGACCTTCACATCCTTCTTAAATTGTGGGGCCCAGAACTGCTCACAGTAGTTGAAGTGAGGCTGCACCAGTGTTGAATACAGTGGGATAATCACCTCTTCTGGCTTCCTGGTTGTACTATGTTTGATGCATGCCGGGATGAAGTGTGCCCTCTTGGCTACCAGGGCACACAGTTGACTCATAGTGAGCTTGCTGTCAACCAGCACCCCCCAGATCACTTTCTGCAGGGCTGCTTTCCAGCCACTTGTCATTTATATTTGTGCCTGACACTACTACAGGATCTAGCAGGATCTGGCATTTAGACTTGTTAAATTTCATTCCCTTAATCATAGCCCAGTGCTCCAAACTGTCTAGATCCCTCTGCAAGGCCTTTTGTCCCTCAGGAGAGTCAACAGCAACTCCCAGTTCAGTACCATCGGGTGCATGAAAGCAAAAATCTAAGGACAAAGGAGTATCTGGCAGGTAAAATTTAAAGAAAAAAACCTTAATTGTCTCTGTGCTAGGACATAAAATGTAGCTGTAGGTCACTTTGCTTTTTTTTTTTTTTTTTCAAATTAGGACAATATTAGCTATACAAAGTATTGGAAATTGTTAGGATAGTTGCAGGTAACATCTTAATATTGGAAATTCCTTTGAACATCTTGATTCTAACTACATTAAAATGCCACATGTATCAAATACAATATTACTGCTCAGTAGACTCTCAAAGAACTTCCAAATGTCAACAAGCAAAAGAAGGCATTATACTAGTTAGCTGTAAATGAACACTTTAATGAAACATTAAGAAAATTTTGGTGATTTTAGATGGTTTCTTTCTATGAAATAAATAGAATCAACCATCAGTGATGCATAACTGAATGTTGCACTTTTTCTGGGCAATGGACTCCCTCAAGGGATTGCCTCGATCTGTCCACAAATGTGTACAGTTCCATGTAATCTAAATTAGTGACTGACTACCTTGTTCTAAAATACTGAACACATCTGAATGAGGAAACTGCAAATACAAATATGAGGTGAATACAAAGTGGGAGCAGCATTTTACCAATTAGTGAGCCTTAAGCATTTACTGTTAGGTATTTCAGTAGAGCAAAACTCTGCTTATGTAAGCTTTTTGAATACCAGGTTTGACTTACAGTTCACGTGGACAACAAATCTATCAAATCTGTTTTCAAAATGCATTTGTTATGAGTTTAGAAAAGGCTGTGGGATGTTGTTAAAAACCTGAAAGCATCACCTGGCTGCATAATAGAGATGAGGGTTTCTGATGTCCATGGCAGTCTCTTTGTCTATAGTAGGATTGCCTGCTCAAAGTCCTGTTACAACAGTGTATAACAACAAGAAAAACACCAGATACATGAATATATCAGGCTGAATTATTTTGGTGTATAAAGACTGACAAACAGACAAAGCCAAGAATATACCTTACTTCAAGCACTTGAAGGAAAGAAAAGGTAAAGTGAAAAGGAACATTTGGCACTTAATATTTATGAGGAGAGTTGTGCAAATAATAGATGTTTTGTTTCAGTGGCCTTTCAGAAATGTGTATGCATAACATTTATTGGGGTCTACTGCACATACTCAAGCCTTATTTTCTTTTTAAAATCTGCTTATATATTTCTGTTTGTCAAAACTGAAATGTGATATTTTGTTTTTCCACTTCTAATGCCTTTATTTTCTGCCGGAGACTATTAATCAAATAATATCAATATCAGTTTTATTGCTCTAAAACTATATATTCAGTGGTTTATTTCTTCAGATCACACCTAGAACATTCATGCTTATGAATATTGTGTGCATAGGCAAAGAACTAATATTTAAAATGGTGTTTTTATAAGGAATTCATAAGAACCTACAGATCTTGAAATAGCAAACCATATACATGCAAACCACATTGATGCTAAAGCATGGTCCAGATTTAATGCTTTCTTAGACAAGTATCAAAGTCCATAAGTTATGACAGAATCAACAGGAACTCTCCAATGCGTTTATGGCCTTGGGAAGATGCAGGTACAGACTCAATAAGGGAAGTAAAATATTTCATAATAGCTCTTGGTACTGTGGGGAAACATAATCAGTTTGCTTAGCATGGAATACCCAAGTCCTTAGTAATGATAAAGGATAGTACTGATGTTGGCTGGTATGAATGTACAAATTTGTAGCATCAGGAGAGTTTTAAAATAGTTCTGCCTTACTTCAGTAAAAAGTCAACACTACCTGTCACATCTATCAAGATATTATGAAACAAAGGCCTACTAGGGTAATAATTCCTTGGACAGAAATTCTGAGCCACATAAAAGGCAGACTGCTACTTACGTCGTAAAATATACGCAGTCTACTGTCTGCAACAAATACATGTTTGAAATTATTAACTGAAAAAGTCATCAGTGGTGGGAGCCATTACAGCAAAAATATACATCATCATAGAATAATAGAATCAGTCATAGGTTTAGATTGGAACGGATGTTAGAGATCATCTATTCCCAACTCCTCTGCCAGGCACCCAGACACCTCCCACTAGTCCGGGTTGTTCAAAGCCCCATCCAGCCTGGTCTTGAGCATCTCTAGGGGTGTGGCATCTACAACTTCTTTGGGCAACTTTTTCCAGTGTCTCACCACCTTCACAGTAAAGAATTTCTTCCTAATATCTAATCTAAATATACTCTTTCTCTGTTTAAAACTGTTACCCCTCATCTTATCTCTACACTCCCTGATAAAAAGTCTTCCCCATCTTTCCTGTAGGCGCCCTTTAAATACCAAAAGCCTGATATAGGGTCTCCCCAGAACCTTCTCTTCTCCAGGCTTAGCAACCCCAACTCTTTCAGTGTGTCTTCATAGGAGGGGTGTTCCAGCCCTCCTATCTTCTTCATGGCCCTCCTCTGGACTCACCCCAACAGGATCTGCTCCATGGTCTTTCCAGGCACAGAGGTGACACTGACTGGTCTTTGGTCTGTAGTTCCCTGGGTCTTCCTTTTTTCCCTTTTTAAAAGGGAAAAAGTCAGTGGGGACTTCACTTTTGCCACGACTTCTCCAATATAATAGAAAGTAGTTTAGCAAATTCATCCACCAGTTCCATCAGGACCCAAGGATGCATCTCATCAGGTCTCATGTATCTGTGCACCTTCAGGTTCTTTAGATGGTCTTGAACCTGGTGGTCTCCTACAGTGGGCAGTACCTCATTCTCTCAGTCTCTGCCTTTGCCTTCTGTGACTTGGGTGGTGCAGCTAGAGCACTTGCTGGTGAATACTGAGGCAAAAAAGGCATTGACTACCTCAGCCCTCTCAGTATCCCAGGTAATCAGGTCTCCCATTTTCTTTCAGAGAAGGCCTACATTTGGGCTAACTACTTGAAGCTAAGGTAATTCAGTCTAAAAATAAAGATGTTTGAGAGCTGCAGAGAAAGGATATCCTTGCATAAAGCCATCAAACCCCTCCGAAAATCTGTTTTATGCAAAATATGTTCATCCATACTGTTGATTTTCACAAACTGATAGTCTTGATTTTAAAAATACACAGGAACAAAAAAAATTAAGTTTGTAAGGGACCTTTGATGGTGAGGTATCCTCTAGTCCAACCACCTTCTCAAAGTAAAGCCAATTTCAGTGGAGGATGAGGTTGCTTAGCCTTGCTTAGCTAATTCTCACAGCCCCTTGGCATCTTTTCCAGATAGACATGAATTTCCCAAGGATGAGAAAAGGAAGCTACTCAGATAGAAATGAGATAAAGCAAATCAGCAAAATTCCCTTCTTACTTCAAGTACAACTCAGGAACTAGAAATTGCTTGATTTCGCTTCCAAGAGGCCAACTATATCAGTGAATGTTCCAGGCTGGTGCACAGAGAAACATAGTTCCAGGAAGGGGTACCTCAGAGCATTGGGATATTTTTCGGTTAATAACATTGCTTGCAGAGCACTAAAAGGAACTACTTCTAGGTCTTTCACTTAACAGGACACACTCTCCCAAACTTGCATAAACAGTATTGTAGTGCATGAAAAGTGCATCAGTAACTTTAGACTTACTGATCTGTAATTGTGTCACCACGGTGACAGATGTTTGCACAAAATAGATCATCACTGTAGTTGTAGCAGTGAATTGGACATTCAGATTCCTTTGTGACTAATTTCATTGTATCTGTGATAAGATTTTTGTCTAAGTGGTGTTTAGTAAAGTGTGTTTAGTTGTTATAGTTTATTTCATATATCTATACAAGATTTATTACTTTGGAAGATATACAGATGGGTTGAGCTCTTACTCGTTGCCAGTTTGCCTAAATAATTGTCCTTTTCGGCTTTACTGGTACCAATCCCCTCCCTTCACTTTGTGGCGGCTCCTACCCTTCTCACTCATGATAAGAAGAATAATTTAAAAATTTGGAAAAGGAACAGGAATATACAAAGTTTTCAACATTTAAAAGTCTGACATTACAAGGGGATATTCATGTGGTGCCTAAACTTATGTACAGCTATGTGGAAAAAGGCAGAATCCCTAAATCCCTTAAAAATGGTGGGTAGAAGTAGATGCATTATGGAAGGTGACTCAGAGCTCTTAAGTGACATATTACATGTTATTCTTCACTTGGTGTTAAAATGTCATTCAAAAGGAGCTAGTGGGGACACTTCTCCTCAGATGAATGACATATTATTGGTTCCTTTGTTAGTATACACTGTCAGTTCCTTTGTTGGAATTAATTTGTTCCTATGCTTTCAACTGTACTAATATTTACTTAGGTCCTTTATCTTCCCACTTCTTTTTACTGGATTTTGTCCTCAGTATCATCATCAGTGTTACCAGTGTAGTACAAGGAGTAACTCTTACTGGCTCTTGTAAGTAACTCCCACTTTTTCTTGTTCCTGGCTTTAAACATTATTCATGATTCTTGTATGTGAATGTCTTTGCTTTTTATTTATTGGCAAACTGCATCCTGTGCATATCCCCGTTCTGGTTAGTACAGAATAAATGGGAAGGGTAAGTGACAGCATTTGACTTTGCCTATTGAAACAGTGACACAGGGTAGGGCATTGGGAATGGATAAACAGCTGTTTGAAATTAGACACTGTGCATGTGAAAATGAAGATGTGTCAGCTAGGGAATAGAGCAGGGTCAGGTCTCAGACCTCTGCTACCTTTAATGGGATCAACTTGCTTGTGAGAGGAAACTGGAAGAATATTAAGTGGAGTGTGAAACAAATAAAAGCTTTTGGAGAACTGCTTTGAAAAATGAGTGCTCTCTGGCAAATGAAAGTATACCTCATTGCATAATACTGCTACAGCAACACAATTGCAGCACAAGTGGTATTGTATCAGGGACAGAAGATAAATGTATAAATTTCAGAACCAGCAGAATGCCAGAAAAGGGACATACAATATTTACATGGGGCCAGATCCCCACTTGCTGCAATTTGGTATTGCTCTATTGAAGTCAAACTGATTTATGCCAGCTGTAGTTCTGGCCAGGTGTATTTGTAGCACGGAGGCATAAATAAAAGTCATGTTCAGAATGCTTGGTAGGTGTTGGGTTCCCAAAACAGAATGATGAATACACAGGCATTACAGTTTGTCGTGGTTTAGCCTCAGAGGGCAACAAAGAACGACGTGGCAACCCCGCCCTCTCAAGCCCATCCACGGCTGGAAGGGCAAAATCGGAAGAAAAAGGCAAAACTCGTGGGTTGGGACAAAGGCAGTTTAACAGAACAACAAAACAGTAACAGTCACACAGATAAAGAAGTATAAAAAACACGATTATGATACAGACCGCACCCCGAACCGCCCTGGACCGCGCGCTGCCACCCCCGACTTCCTGTCCCCCTCCCCTTCCCGGCCAGCTCCCGGGCTCCCGGCTGTCCCCTGGGCATGGCTCACCTGGGATGGAATACCTGTACCCCTGCTAGAGCCACGGGACAATTAACACTGTCCCTCCCGGAACCAGGACAAGTTTATCTGTTCTTTCAACTTAGTGCTCTGCTCATCTTCCAATAATTTCTGATCTGTCTCTAGCCATTCTGAAGAGCTTTTTCTTTTGTTTCCTGGAGTCCTGCCTCAGCCTGGTGTTCTCCAACCGAAGAACAGATTTTCCTGCAGAAGTATAAAGACAATTGCTAACCTGTCTACTTCAAGCTTTCCTCATCATGCCATTCTTTTCCTTCAGCTCCACAAAAATGTTCATTGCAATAGGCTCTTCATTTTGGCGTTCCTTCATATCTGCCAGAATGTGCCACCAAAAGGAGAGTGGCCAGTGTTGAAACATCAGCTATGTATCCTATCTATGTATCTGCTTTTTATCTATTTATCTCTCAATATTATACTGAACACTCTTGTCTGCATGCTCAGCAAAAGTTGAATATTGGAAATAAATCACTTCATTCTAATGGTTTCAAGACGGCCCTGCTGTAAACGCAAGCAGTGTGTTAACAAAACACCCCACATTACATTGCTGGGACAAAGCGCTGTGGGATACTCTTCAGAAATCTGCATGCTTGTTCCTGCAAAAACAATCCATGCTCTGTGTGCATGAATGGTTTGGAAAAAGTAGGAAGCACCTAATAATTCATGGTAGAATAGCCAAACAAAATCTATGTGGCAAACCAATCCCTATACTACACCATCAAATATTTTATTATTGTAGAGCTATTCTTTAAAGACCGCCAAGACCCAGCTCACTTTGCCAGGTCATGTTGAGCTTCTCATCAACCAACACGCCCAAGCCAATAGAGGAATCTACCCAAACACTAAAGATTCTATTACTGAATAAAACAGAATCATAAATCTGAAAGCTGGTATTTATTGGTTAGCAAATATTTCCCCATATAATCCACAAGTCTTTTGATTTGTTTATAATCAATACATTAGTGTTTTAGGTACAAGGTCCACTAGGGCATACTAAGAAGAAAGGAGAAAAAAAGCTCAGTCAGCTGTTTCAAGGGACAAAAACTCTGCCAACTCTATAACTGAATTCAGAACAATATTTTATGAACAAGTAATTACTTGCTGGGAAGAAGGGATGGGAAAAAACTCTAGGACATTTTTTTTTCCTTTTCTTCCCCCCACCCATTTTGCACATCCAATAGAAATCTGGCCATCTAGATTTCATGATTTTTCTCTGTCTAACCAGATAGCCATTGTGGGGGCTTCCTTTTTGGTTTTGGGGTTTTTTTTTGGTTCCTTTTTTTTTTTTAGTAAGAATGCAAAAAACTTACATCCTCATAGATTATTTTCATTTTACTTAGAGTAAATGTTTATAATCTTGTGTGGTGCAAGAAGACTCCCCACATATAAGGCAATTTTCCCCCGTGTTTCTCTATTTCATTTTAAAAATAAAAATATCTCAGAAACATATCTCAGAACCATGAAAGCCAGAAAATTTCAGTTTACTGCTTTTAATCATATTGATAACTTTCTCAATTCAAAATTACTCGAGGTAATATTTTTATTTATTGATTTTCTATACAATCAGGATTAAGCATTGTGGAATGGAGGTACTCCATATGACCTGAAGGAAGCACTTACAGTGATAAAATATTAAACAGCTTGGTATTTTATTATTACTTATATCATATCAAAGGTGTCCATAAAGCTTTGCAAACACAGAAGGTTCTGAATTACCCCTGTGCCATGTCCGTTACATATGTCCCTTTAAAATATCATTCCTAAGAAGAAATCCAGAGATAATTCGAGTGTGTGGGTTCCCTTCCAAGGTGGCTCTGAATCCAGCAAATTCCTCTGCTCGTGTTCCTGGTTCCTTATCAGTGATGTGGGGATCATGGGGTGATGTGGGGGAGAGAGAACAAGCAGTGGCAGAGCTCACATACCGAGGTATTCAGCAAATGAAAAAATTGAAGTAAACTTCTACTTGTCTATATCTGCAGCTAATGAATACTGATGAATAATAAATGTATTTTCTTCTGTATTAATAGAAAATCTATGAATATCTGTATGGAAAAAACCTTACTCCTGGGTTAATGAGAGCCTGACTAGCTATTATATCATTGTAAAATGTCTTGGGAAGTCAAGAAAGATATCTTGAGAGTCACCAGAACTACGGCTCTGGGAGAAGAATGAAAGAAGACAAATAGTAATACATTAATTCTTCATTGTAGTTCTAACCTACACACTGCATGCAACAAATCCTGCCTGCAGCTTGCATCTGACAAGCCTAAGGCAGTGCTCCCTGAGAGCAACTGCAGAACTGGCTTTCACTGGTTCTGCCTCTGTCAGAATTGTGTCTTCCTTAGTGGAAATTACATGAAAAGCTTATCTATTCTGCTTTATGATATCATTGTGCTGTTGTAGCCCTTGGGAAAGGTTATGGTACAGTGTGAATCCTGGCCAATGCTTAGAGTTGTGGTCAGACTAGTCTAGGCTAGGATGGCAGCAGTTCCAGATCTTTGTATCCACTCAGTCGTGTCACTAGTCTGTCGCTGACTGTCAAACAGAAGCATAAGAAGGTAGAAACTTCTTCCATTTTTTTTGCAATTTTCTATAGGAAAATAGATCTTTTCTTGGGTCTGTTTAAAAATCTGAAAGCATAGGTATTTCTCTCTATAAGCACAGCTTGGAGTAATATGGAAACATCGAAATGTTTTTTATTTAACCTGCATATTTCTCTCTAATTATTTCTTGTCGATCTGCCAGTACTCTGGAGTTTCTATTGCTCTTGAGTTTACAGCCTTCTGTCATCCTATGTACACACAACTTCAGTGCCTCATAGGAAAGCTTCTCATGGAGGTTTAAGAGTCTGGCAATCATTTACATATATCTTTGCAGCGTTACTCTCTGCTACACCTTCTTTGTTTGTCATAATGATTTTGCATTTGCAGTCACCTGTTGGACTTCAGCAGGATGAATGATTATGTATTGTTTACAATGCAGTAATGCCTCAAGGCAAAGACAATTCAATCAGAGAGCTGGACTCTATACAAATGTCCAGCTGGATGGATAAGCTCTGAAGGAACAGTCTGCCAGAAAAAACAACTGGGAGAACAGGTAAATAGGATGAACTATCCTACACAAACAAATGGCAGGATAAAGTCCCATTGGTTTTATTATAAAAAAGACAAAGCTGATGCTGACATAGTGAAGCGGTGAGAGTTTAAGAAGGTAATGATTTTAATGAACTTTAGGAGGGAAAATAAACTAGATTTTAACATTGCCTCATTAAAGGAGCACAGAACTACAAGATATTGGCTGTGTCACAGAATCTTGTGCCTGGCCTCGTATCCCTGCTGCCCCAGTCAAGCCACCCTTAGCCCTCTAACCCCTTTGGCTATGTGAAATGCCTATCTTTTATTAAGTAAGCCTGAAATCACTGGGAAGTATTATTTCTTTTTTTTTCTTCTCCTGCAGGAAGAAAAATATCCCCCTGAAACTCCTATATGTGTACTTTGGGGACTTTTACATTGCATGATCACTGTGTGCCTTGATTTTGAAGGTTACTCCAAAACCAAGCATGTAGCTCACAGCTGCCCATGTCAGTGGGGAAGTGGAGCAGAAGAAACATGTTATACTAGCTTCTCTGTGGCTTCCCTGCTTTCCTTTGCACCTCAAGTTTTTTGTAAAGAGAAGTCATCTGTCTGGTTCAGGTCGTAGTTGTGAGAGAAGACAGCTTTTCTTTCCTGTGTAACACTGCAGCCATTGACATAGATTGCTGAGGGAGCAATCTCTGGATTGAACCATCTCGAGGCTAGCAGCTGACCTTCAGCTGTGTATATGACTTTCTCTACTGATCAGGTGGATTCCACATCACATCAGTATGCCTGAAAACGAAGGGCTTTACTCAGTATCTGATGTCACAAATGGTGTTGCTGTGTGCATATGATTATGTACGTACTCACCAGTATTAGAAATGCATGTATATATGTATTATAATGTCATGCCCCACTTCAGTTGATATTCAGGGCACAATCAAAGGACACACCAACAATTTCAGCTGAGCAGAAGGATGAACAAAATGTCAAGCTGGTTCACGACAGTTTTATTACTACCCCCTACAGCTCCCAGTAGCTAATGGGACATGAACAGTAGCTAATTCAAGATAGTCATCAATGACCTGGATGACAGGACAGAGTCTACCCTTAGCAAGTTTGCTGATGACACAAAACTGGGAGGAGTGGCTGATACACCAGAAGGATGTGCCATTATACAGCAAGACCTAGACAGGCTAGAAAGTCGGACAGAGAGGAACCTAATGAAATTCAACAAGGGCAAGGGTAGGGTCCTACACCTAAGGAGGAATAACCCCATGCACTAGAGAAGGTTAGGGGCTGATCTGCTGGGGAGGTCATCCTCCCCCTCTACACTGCCTGGTGAGGCCATGACCGGATTATTGTGTCCTGGGCCTCCAACTTCAGGAAAGACAAGGAAATGCTAGAGACAGTCCTTTGGAGAGCTACGAAAATGATCGAAGGACTGGAGCCTCTTTTTTTATGAGGAAAGGCTGAATTTCATGGAAAGACATTAGTTTGTTTAGCCTGGAGAAGAAAAGATTGAGGGGGAATCTTATCAATGCTTATAAATACCTAAAGGACAGGTGTCAATAGGATGGGGTCAGGCTCTTTTCAGTTGTGCCCAGAGGTGGAACAAGGGGCAACAGGCACAAGCTGGAACACAGAAAATTCCATCTCAACATGAGTTAAAGCTTCTTTACTTTGAGGGTGACACAGCAGTAGAACAAAGCCACCCAGAGAGGCTGTGGAGTCTCCTTCTCTGGAGATATTCAAAACTCAGCTGTATACATTCCTGTCCAGCCTGCTCCTGGTGAACCTGCTTTGGCAGGGGGATTGGACTAGATGATCTCCTTCCAACTCCTACCATTTTGTGATTCTGTAATTATGTAATGGAGAGAATCAGGCTAGACAGTTCCCCCCACCCACTGCACACTCAGACTTCAGACAGCAGAAAGAAGCTGTTCTTCGCAGAACCTGACCGCACTTGTGTGAGGGTCATTGCCCTTTGCAGTTACTGGCAACCAGCATTTTGATGGTCTCTCAAAGACTCTTTCCCAATGACCAGAACTGCCAGAAGGAGATTTCCTTATAGTGCATCAGCTTTTGCAGGCCAATTTGTGGAAGGAAGGCGTGGTTCTGGGCTCTGAACAGAGCAAGGGGAACCTGTAGTGCTTAATTTTTAAAATGTTTTTTGCTTTCTTTATGTCACTAATCTTTGCCAAGCTGCCCTTCTGCTTGCAGGTGAACCATCTGAGATGTGATTACAGGGCAGAGACCTCACTGAACATTATGGTGCATTTTACCATCAGTTTTGTTAGATTCCAAACGTAAAGACTGCCAGCCAAGGGAATCTTAATTTTGGCATTTACTTCCGATGTGTCCTTCATAGTTAGTTTAGCTGATAAAGCATTGAAACTTGCACTGGAGAACACAACCAACAGGAAAACAGCATAAAAGCTGCTAGTGGTAGCAAACGCACTGCTGTTTGTCTGTTAGCTGCTAGAAACACAACATGGACACGTTTACATTTTGGAGGACAGGAGCTAATATGGGAAATTCTGACTCTGTAAAACAAAATTACATATATATTTGATGCTCTTATCTTCTAATCTAGTTGGGCAAATTTTCTCTCTTAAATTGTCAAGTTTTCTTACTCATTAAATCATAATGATTTTGCCAGTGTGAAGATTTCTGCTTTTATCTTTCAGGAATTTACCTGAACACCACATCTTAGAGTGAAAAATCAGCCATCATGTTCAGATCGCTTTTCTGCAACTGTCATTCCAAGGACATGCTAGTTTCCCCAGCTAGTTCAAGTTTAAAAGAACCCAAAAAAATACTTTTTGAAAAATATTGGACATAGAAAAACATGTACACAGTTTCTGTATGTTCTGAAACCAGAATTGCCTAGAGGTGCCCTGATTTCAAGCTCATGAGTCATCTAAGCTCAAGCTGTGGGAATTCCAGAGGGCATGTTGTTAAATAATGCATGAGTGATGTAACGTTACTGTGTTTCTCATGAGCAAAATGCTGCAGGAAAGAATTTCTGGTCCTATCTCCCTACTCCCTTTTTTATTTTCCTTTTAGAATTGTCACATCCAAAAAAATTAATTTATAAGTGATAGGAACAAACTATGTTAAATTACAGCATGACAATCTCTCTCTCAAGTGATGAGAAAAATTCTGAGAATCCTTTCTGCTTGAAGTCCCATACCCGAGCATGTTTTGCATTTTCTCATTTCCCAGAGTGAGTGTGTATGTATGAATATGTATATCCAGTTAACATAAAAATATGTACTTATAGAGAGACTGGGAGAGATCTCTCTTGCAAGAAACTATATCATATGTTTTCCCCTCCACTCAGAAAAAAAAAAAAAAACCCTCATGAAAAAACTACCTCTTGGTCTCAAAGTCATTAAAGCCTTTTTATTAGCTCTAGCACTGTTTCATATTTGAGTAAGCAATCAGGTTATGCAAATAATAATATTTTTTTATCTAGAGGTATGCATCTGTAATTAAGAATGTCAGTCACCTTATCTGGTAAACAGTCTGTTCTTAGTACACAAATATGGGATCTGGTGCAGATGTGTCTGTTTATGCCAGACTGCAAATATATCATTTCTGCTGTATCTAAAGCTGCAATTTCATGCTTAGCACTTGGTATTGTAACCATGGTTATCTCCAGTTAGATGCAGAATACAGAGGCTTTGGCAGATGGGTTTTTCACTTAGACCTATACTAATAAAAACACAGAAAAAAGACCAGAATTCTAAATATGCATATGTAGAGCATGATAGATATAACAGGATTATTTACTACACAATATGTGAAGTTTAGACTTTATTGGGGGTGATTTTAGAAGCTAAGAGGACCACTAAGTTATGTGTAGGAGAAATGGACCTCTTTTTCTGTGCATGTTTTCTCTCTGCAAAGATTAGAAGCCAGAAGGCTGATATTTCTATAAGTGTCAGGTTAAAGTGTCATGTGATCTGTAAGCATGCATATTTTCAAAGGATTGACTAATTTATTTTTAATTTTATCTTTAAAAAATCTAGCAGGCTATGGCTAAAATTATTGAAAAGTAATAAAGGTTCACAGCTTTGATACTAACCTAGAATTTTCTACATTTTATGGGGCTCTGTATGGCAGTGTTTGCCAAGCAGAAATAATTTACAGTAGGATAAATAAAGCAGATGACCAGTGCGTCTTTCAAGCTGAAATAAATTATGAAGTTTTTGAGGAGTGTGCATGACTGTGACTTTTTCTTTCTGAACCCTGAGTGGTTATAAGCATGGTCTTAAAGTTTTGATTACTCAAGAGCATGGACTTTTCTGTAAACTCAATGTTTTATATGAAAAAAAGATGTATCAATCAATTTTCAATCCTCATCCTGGAATAATTTTCTCTTTAAATTGCAGAAAGATTGTACAAGCTTGAGCAGGCCAGACATTTTCATTAGGAGTCACCAAGTACTGTACTGTAGACAGTACACATTTGCCATGCAGCAGCTACAGCATATTGGTTTTTGGAAACAGAAAGGAGTCAAACTCAGTTGTACTCTCCAAGCCTTCCAGGCAGCTCAGCTGAAGAAGATTCTTTGTTCAGTGCATTCTTCCAAAGTAAAATTGGATTATGCTCTTAACTGACACTATCTACTGTAAAGGAGAAAGCTGAGCTGAGCACTAGCTCAGCCTTTCCAACAAAAACATTTACTTTATATCTGTTATTTTTATTCATTTGTTGGGGCACTGACCTGGTAAATAGAGGTTACTCTGAAAATTGTACTTAATAACTGCTGCTGTTATTCTCCATGCCCTATACTGAATGAGTGTCCTACAGTGACAGCATACTCAGGCTTACTGAGACCCAGAGCCTGCTGTTAGAAACATGTCCCCAGAAGCATATGGGACTCCTGGCATCAGTCTGCCACTGAACTCGTGTGAAGAAATGGAGAACGTGTGCTGCCTCCAAACAAATGATGGCGCTTGTCAGCATTCAAAGCAGCTGGCAACCTAGCATGCATGTAATGTCCACAGGTCTGAGGAGGTAGCGTGCAGCGTGGGGAAGGGCAAAGTAGGAGCTATGATACCAGAAGAGCCATGGAAAGGCATTAGACTGGCTGCAGCTGACCCCCTTGCAAGCATGCATGGAAAAAAGCCAGTAAGTACTTCACCAAAGACAAAAAGTAGTTGTGGTATCTTGAAGGGAAATGTGGCACTTGGTTAAAAGCCTTGCATAAAGAAACCAGGCAGAGTAATTTTGCTGCTTCAAGATTTTTCTTAGGGCTGAATACTGAAGGACAGATTTTGAATTTAATGCAGTTCCACGAACAACAAATGGAAATGCCAGCTACAGAAGACAGAGAGGCAGGTTCTGCCACATCTTTATTAAGTGCAAAGCCCTGTAGGGAAATGGGGGATATTTTTCAGGTTTGAATACTTTCCTTTTAAATGTGACACATCCGTCAGGTCCATCCCCACCATGTATTTCTGGAGATGAGTCTGTTATTTGTGCAGTGCAAAAAACTGGTCCTTTCTTCAAAGTGGTTCTAGACTTAAGACAAAATATAAGAGTAGATCCCACAAAACATGGAGAGCAGAGGAAAAAGGGAAGGAGAAGGTTTGCGCTCATGTAGAGCACAACAGAAATCTTCAGGATTCCACAAGGATACCACTTTCATCTTTTAGTTATTATTAAGCCATGTGGATCTTGTACATAACTGTGCTGCTAACTCTCTGCTTACCATTAACAAGTGCAAACTGTGATCTCTGCTTTATTTGATTTTGATTAGATAGGCATAAGAGTGTCTTCACAAACAGGTGATAAAAATACAGATAAGACTGTCTCCACAAACAGGGAATTTAACTGAAATTGCAGGAGTGAGATAACCAGAAGAACAGGAGAGTTAATTGAAACTGCAGGGGTACAATAACCAAAAAATAGGGGAAATAACTGAAAATGTAAAAGTTAGACAATTGAAAAAAATTCAAACGTTAAACTTTTATGTAATAGGCAGATCAAGAAATCTGTACCTTCCAAGTACCTCAGCCAATAGGGAAAGGAAGAGGGATACATGCAGCTGGAGAATTAGCATAAAATGGGAGGCTGCGTCCTCTGGCAATTTGAGAAACCCCACAGGTGTATGCGCCAGTCTTTACAGAACTCCTCTGTTTCTTTTGTGAACATTAACCTCTGACTCCAGGATTTTCTGCACAATTTGAAAATTTAAATAATGTAGGATTTTCATTATAAAACTCAATAGTTTTTAAAGTAAGTGATAAAATGGCACATTCAATATTGAGTCAAATGGTTATATCCTGAAGCCAAACCCTCACATTTTGTGTTAGGTTAAGGTAACTCTTGGTGAAACTTTATTGTGAAACATATCTGGACTGTGCTTTTTTGTTCAAACACTGAAATCAATTACAACTACCTCTTTCATGCACACTGTCTGCAATGGCAACAAGGTGTTGGCACTTTCAGATGAATTTTGCTTTGAATTCTTGGATTTATCTGTACATAAAATTCAAAGCATAACTCAGATTATGTGAGATCAAATAAATCAAAAGCCAAAAGACTGCATGAATCCCAGCAACATGAAATAACTGAGTTTTGCACAGATCTACTTACTACCTAAAATAGTTGAGTCTCATCTCTATTCAGAATCTCCTGATAGCAGAAGGAGTGACAAAAAAACCAAGACACACCTGAGGAGCTAAGTCAACAGCTTGAAAGGCAAGCAAGGAAAAAGAGAAACTGAAAGTGTGACATGAACTTTGTCCTTCCTTTAAATGGCATTTAAGTGTAGTGACTGGTATTTTCTGTAAATGGGTTATCATGCACACTCCTAAAGCTGTATACATGCCCTCTGTGATTGATTCGGTTTGTATGTGCGATTCAGTAGCAGACTACCCTTTTCTTCCTTTAAAAATAGAGAACAAAAAACTTTATGGAAATATGGTAGAACAAAAAAAAAAAAGGACAGAAGGAGAAATGTTTTCTAATTTTAATAATAATAGATCCCTTCCATAAACAGTTCAGTACTGGAGTTGTTGCTGTTTGAAATAGCTTAATTTCCCTGTGAATCTGAGGCAGCCACCATCAAATTATTCATCTCTTTCTCTGCTGGGTAATCCTTCAGCTGTTGTTATTTACATAGCAGCCTAAACTACATTTGCTGCCTTGCAAGCGAGAAGACAGGACACCTCCCTGAAGGGACTGCAGCTTGAATTCACCGTGCACCAAGGAAAGAAGATAGGGAGACAAGACAGAAAAAAAAGAAATTACTTCAATAGCCTGATGTCCAAATGCAAGAAATGCTTCCCTTTCTTCAAGATGGTTTCTGTTGTCCCTTTTATTAGCTCTTTGAATACATGTCAGTGTCATTCCTTCATTTTCCCATTTTGCCCCAGATTTGGCTCATACTTAGGCATTTGTTGAACTTTAATCCAGATGACTATTGCCATGCTTAAACCTGGGCCATGTGTAAATATTTACAGGGTGAGGACCTTTTTTCAGACAATCGTTTTCATTCTTCAGTTACAGACAGTTGAACAGATTTCTCAATAACTGGTATAAAAAGTTTGTAATATTTTCTGTGTTGCACTACTGACTAATTCCTACTTTTGTAATCTATCCTAGTCTCTTTAGTTTACAAAGAACAATTTCTTTATTTATCATCTTTTGCTATGAATATTCCCTGTGTACTGAACATTTTAATAAATATTATTAAAGTTGTACCTCTGGACAGACTTTCTGGTGGTTTGAAAAAGGCTGGCTCACAAATAGAATGTATAAGAGAACAAAGACTTCAAAGCAAAGCTATGAAAAAGATAGAAATGTTTATTAAAAATGTACAGGTGGTTTGGGTGCCCCTCAAAGAGACACACCTTGCTCTTGGTATTCAGACCTTCAGACCTTTTATACCCTTTTTCCTGATCGTCCAGTTCCCTGGCCCCCACTTTTCCCTTTCCCAATGGTTGGATATTCGGGGACTTACATTCTTTCCAACTGCCTTATGCCAACCGAGCTCATGCCATGGTTAATGGCCTGATTGGGTCATTCTCTTTTATTCTTATGGAATTCCTCTGACATTCTTTATACAATTACAGTTCCAAAAGTTATTCACATCACACGCAAGTCCTCCATGGCTGAAGCAAAACCTTTGCCTATCTCTTACAGTGGTTTGGTGTTTTCTGTTTGTTGTTTTTTTAAATTATGGATAAAATGTCCCAAATCATACTCCAAATTAGCTATAAACCAGAGTTTTATTTTATTCAATTTTGCTGACTGTTGTGTTTTCAATCTCTTCCACTTGTGTAATTTTTTAGTGTTCTGCTACACTTTCAAGTAATCAATAACTTTATTAACTAGTCTGCAGTGACAGACAAACCTCTGCTAGTCAACAAGATGATATTTTTAACCCTTGCACACAGAATTCTGTACACTACCACTGGATCTCACACACATAATTATTGGTAATTGTAGAAAGAGCAATTCCACATTCATTATCAGTCTGTACGTTCAGATGTAAAGCGTCTCAGGACTTAGAAATTTACTTGCAATATACCTGATATTTTTAAGGATTGTAAATAACCGTTAAAATGTGGAAAAATATTTACTGAAGACCATAAGCAACTGTATAATCTATTGGGAAACATGCAAAACAGATTCTCCTCCTTAGCTACATAGGCATCTCAAATCCATATATGAAGTGAGGCAGTATAATGATTATGTTATGTTACAAACCACAAGAAGATAAAGCCACAAAGCAATGTGATATATGGACACAGTAATATAATTTTTTATTTTACTATTTACATTGAAAATTAGCCAGACACATTTCTTGTGAAAAGTCAACAATCATAACTTAGGATTTATGGTTTTATGACCAGCTGGAAAATTTGGTTAATATAGCCAGAGTACTAATTGCCCAGCAAATATCACAGAATCACAGAATCATATGGAGTTCTAGATATCGCAGAACTTGATCCTTATTGCTATGATACTCCTTTAACATTAAATAACATTAAATACATTATACCCCCCTCCACCAACTCCCCCCAATTATATTTCCATTCCATTACTATCGGTTTTCAAAATACTGCATTTTTGTGCATATCTAAAGAATTCCTGACTGACACTAACTACAAAAGGCAGCACCAATAAACTGTTAAGGATACATCATGAAGCACTGTTCACTAATGTAGAGCAGGGAGGTTGGCAACCCAGAGAGCCCCAGCTCAGGTGAAGGGAAAGGCTGTGTTGAGCCAGGAAGTTTGTGGTTCTAGGCCACAGCATGGGAGCCTGCAGATCTTGGGATGACGTGGCACGCAATACTGCACTGAGCAATACAGCACTGCAGTTCAGTGGTGCTAAATGTAATATTCCCATGAGGCCAGCCCCAGAAAACCTCTTCTTTTTTTTCTGAAATTAAAGGCTGCAGAATTTCAATTCCACTATAGTGTTTTTTTTTTGTTTTTCAATGTTCTTCGAAGTGAAAGTTATGTGGAAAATGAAATTTTATTGAAAATGGAAATTTGCTTTCCTAGCTTTCCTATCAGTTCTGGTTTACATAATTCAGATTCTACTGAGATGTCACCTGTTGTCAGTTACCTTCTTGAAACCATGCATCTTGGAAGGAACTGGGCTGCTATATCGGTATTGTTGCATTGTTATTTTCTTTGGAAAACCTCACATGCCACAGTCTGTACTTCTACCTGTAAACTTAAGCAGGTTGAGGATGACTGAATGGTCAATCCTGCACAGTCAGAAAAAAAGAGTAAGAGTAGCTATAGTACTTATTTCTGTAAGAAAACAGCAGAGTCCTGACTTGACCCATTAGCAATGGAGTGTAATTGACTGGAGGATGCAGCTGAACTAATAGACAGGGCTGAGTAGATTAATCTTGTTTTTCTAACTTAAAATGGTTCAAACATTTTAATTTTCATTTTTTCATTTCTGGAAGCAGCAAAAAGGCAAATGGATTCTGGAAGAGGTGATTGCTGAGTAGCTCTATTGCCGTTGTACAGAATATCCAAAAGCTTGAAATCTCTTTGCAGGTGGGAACTGTACATATATATAATATTTTGCCAAATGTATTAAATAACATAACTAGTTAATTATTACCTTTTACTGCAAAGTGTGTATAAAAATTTGAGGCAATGTGATATATAGATAAAGCCTTCAGACTATTTTAACTACCATGAGCTTGGATTAACTCATATCAGGGGATTAAACTCTGAACCTGTAAGTAGGGTCCAATGAAGGCAAGCCAGAGTTAGGAGAAAAAAAATATATTTGTCTTATTTTATAGGTGGGGCAGTAAAACAATGGAACGTGATCATTACCTCCTCCAGACAGAATAGGTAAATGCTGTTTCAGGGCCTGAGGACTGGCTTTCTCCCTGTTGACCAGCCTGATCTGTACAGGTAAATGCTGTTTCAGGGCTTGAGGATTGACTTTCTCCCAGTTGACCACTGAAATGATTTGATGTTTCTCTCAAGGTCATGCAAAACAAATGTAACAAGTCCAAGAACTGATCTCATGTCTTTAGCCTCAGCGTGGCAAGCATAAGATTACTCTTTTCCTTTTCTGAAACTTTTTTGCTGAATGTAAATAGTTGTTTGTTCTTTTTCTTTGCATCCCTACCAAATTACACTGCTAATTATTAGTCAAGGACTGCTATGCAATTGAGGTAGACATTCTTTTAAAAATAAGGACGTGTATGAAAAGCAGCAGTGCCAGCCCACCTTGAACAGAACAAATGGTGCAAACTGAAATGCTGAGCAACTTATTTGCCTATTGCTGACAGTGGCAAAGGAAAACCTGGAAATATCTTTTAGTAAATGAACCGATTTTGTATCTTATGGAAACAGATTAACTCAAAGATTAATATGTACTTTTTTTTTTTCTTGCTATAGTGGACATTGAAAGTGAATGTTATATGCAAATCCCATTCATTTAAGTCCTCAGAGCCTTTTCTAAATTGTTTAATCAATGCCATTAAGTATCATGTTATCATTAATTCTGATGCTGAGCTCTTATACATCAGTGACATACTATTAAATTGTTTTCTAGTTAAAATACGTTTGTGCCTATGAACCTGTGCTGGATAATAAGAACATATTTCCAGTTCTTCAGTAGTTAATAAGTTCAGATATTGACATATAATTCATAGCAGAAAGACTGCACTGCTTGATTGCATTTGTGTGAGGATGTAGATACAAAAGGACAAATGCCCTCTCTTAGTCTACTTCCCCATAGGGGAATCCCTATACTGTTCTTCAGTACATACACATACACAGCTGTGTTACAGCTGTGCTCATACTCAGGAAAGTAGTAGCATAAATATTTCAGTAGAAAATCACATTCCTAACAGAAGTATTACTGGTAGAACCACTGCATGTGCGTCAGACTCCATTGACAGCAGCTTTTTTCTCATTCCCATGAGAAGAATAATAATAGTGAAGTCTTTTGGAACTAATGTGGCATATGAGTGCAATTTTGAAGGACAGCCACCTCACTGAATGAAGATAATCTACAACAAGGTGATGAGGGCAAATGGCTGCATGAACAGCAATGCAAGTAAATGCTGTGGATACAAATCCTCCCTGCTCCTGATTATTATGTCACTCAGACAAGTACTAACTTACAGTATCAATGAGCTATTTCAAAGGTTATCAAAACTTCATTGTGAATGTAAGTGTTCTGCGGGATCCATAATCCTATTTAGAAGGCATATTTGTTAAAGCTTTTATGATTTTAGTTATGCCCTATTTCTCTTTCTGAAACTCCAGATAAATGGTCTAGAGCATATTTACCCTATTTTATTGATGGGGAAAAGAATTAGGGGAAGAGACACCTTCCAACATGCTTTTACCATTTTTGGTATTTTTATTTGTTACTTTTTATACTCATTCTTTACAAGGAGAAATCCCAGCCTTTGTAATCCTTCTTCAGAGAAGTTTCTTATATGTCAAGGAAAGGAAAGGAAAGGAAA
>VXBJ01003373.1:84337-115572 GCA_013400055.1 Nycticryphes semicollaris | reverse complement strand
TTCAGGACTCTGGGATGTATTTCATCAGGTCCCATGGACTTGTAGATCTTCAGGTTCCTCGGTTGATCATGTACCTTGTCTTCACTTACAGTGTGAGGGACTTTGTCACCTTGGTCTCCAACTTGTAGGCCATCAACATGAGAGCTAGGAAGAAAGGGGCTGCCAGTGAAGACTGAGGCGAAAAAGTTGTTGAGGCAGAGTTGAAAAGCAGAGTGGTATGGTTCATGAAGGAACAAGTTAAAGGAGAACTAAGTTGAACGAGAAAGAATTTAGGGGCTGGAGTTCAGAAATAAATTTCAGTAGAGTTTGACAATATTGAAGTTCTGGGGGTGTGGGCATTAGTGGTGGTGGCAAGACAGCTAAGGTAATTGTTGATCCCTTTCCAATGACAGCTGTTGAGTACACATACTCTGTCCATGAGGGTCTGATTGCTGGCAATGAGGAGAGGAAGTCCTAAATCTAGTGCTGTGAAACAACAACCTGAATTCCCTAAGCTCTAAAGGCAGTGGGAAAGTGGCATCATAGCAAAACCATGGAGAGGGAGAGAAGATTAAGGTTAGCCTTTCAAGTGGAAGCAATTAAAGGAGGATTTGTGAGCAGCTTTTAAAAATACTTTATAATCTGAGTGACCCAGGTTAGCAAAATCTGATTAAACAGCAAATCTGCCACTGGTATTTCTCTCCATGTATCCATACCATTTCTTTCTTCCTTTTTGTCTTGTTGTTTGCTGTATGGTTTCAACTGCAGACACAATTAAGGAAAACTGGAGAATGTTTATTCTTTTGTATCTTTAGACATGTAAAAACATTTTGTTATGGCCATTAGCTTTTCAGTTTGTCTCCTTTTGTTTATTTTTCCTTCCCCTCTTTGTTATAATTTCTTTTTTACTGCTTTATTTTGATCTTATAAATCTGATGGTTCTTTCTTTCTTTCTGTCTTTCTTTCTTTCTTTCTTTTTTTTTTTTTTTTTGTTGTTGCTGTTCTGGCAATAACATATTTTTTTCCTTTTGTGAGGGGCATCAATGTTTCATATTTTTTTTCCCTAGCATTACTCCTTCTTTGGTAAATGGGTTGTAAAAAAACCTATCATTTTCTCTTCAGATGCCAGGAGCAAATTGACAAAGAAGACTTTCTGCATACCCTGCTGCTCTGCCTGGAAGGTAAAGAGGAATAATCTTTTTGTACACAACACAAAGCAGGTGATAGTCTTTTGCAACCAGAAAGATCTAAGAACTTTGTGAAAATAGTGCTGTTTAATTCCTTCCTATGGCAAAGGTTAACTCCTACATGTGCGTGCTGGTTGAATAATACATTTTCCTATTAAAGTGATATGCTTCAGAATGATTTTGTAGCTGATGAGAATGTAGGAAATGTACAGTTCGCCACTGAATTTATTAGTGACACATGCTACATTCCTAGCTGGGTGCTGCATATCACAAAATACAGAGAGGCATGCATAGTCTGTTTGAAGGCTGTTCATTTCTAAGATGCAGACATTTAAAAGAGCCATAAAAGGTATATTATTATGCAGACTTTCGGGCATATTAAGTCTATGTGGAGAAATATGACACAGACATATTGCTGGCAATGCATAAGGAGTCATGCTGTGTGCTAGACAATGGGGATTTTACAATATGGAAATAAAAATTAATTCCATAAATGCTCAGTAGTAATATATGCGGTGTAGCAGGAAGGCTTCCCAAGTTGAATTAAAAAAATACAGAATTTACTGTAACCATTTTGGACTTTGAGAGGCAACATGACCTTGTCATTACCACATCTTCCTGATATCTATCTGATAGGAAAACAGAATTTCTGTTCAGAAGCTGTTACTCATTACTATATTTCCTTCCTGACAAATAAAACTGAAATGGAAGAAGAAATCTTTTACCTTTGGGCACCTCGTTCTTATTAATTTCTGCTGGTTTTTGTCAGCATCAGCAAATATATTGCCAAAAATGTCACCAAAAGTAAATTCACTTGGAAAGTATTTAATTTCCCTTTGCTATACTAGTGACTTTAAGTGTGCTCTTTATCAATCAGAAGAGGAATTTAAATTCTTTATAAAGTAGAAGGATACTTATCTGTTCTCTGAGGTTAAAAATATGTATTTTATAAAATGTGTTCATTGTGGAAATATATTAAAAAGGACAGATGTATGAATTAATTAAGTAAATTCTCAAGTATATCTTTAAAAATATTGTCAAAGATGGGTTTTTTTCACATTTAAAAAAAAATTTATATACTGATTATCACTTAAGTTGTTTTTTTTTCTTCTCACTGACTTCACCAATTTTACTGAAACCCAGAGTACGAGGGTAATACCTACCATATACTCCCCTGAAACAAATTCATATATGAGGTGAATGAAGGTGAGAGCTGCTCCTGTATCACAAAAAAAGAAATGAGATTGAGAGCTGTGCACGTCATGGAGACACAAGCAGGAAAGCCGGAAGTAAATGAACTAGGAAATCAAAAGGCAGAATGAGCATCACGAGGGCCCTACAGATTTCACTGTGACTCAGAATTTGAAAGCCTCATAATCTATAAGCAGAGGAATGCAAGAACAAGAAGATTCCCCTTCTTCCTTTATTCTGCTACATAAACTCCTTGGATTACTTTATTTAAAAACCATAACACCTAAACCAAAGCAAATTGAACAAAAAATCTGCCCAATGAAAACAAATACTACCTACTTAACCACAAATAGAATAAAAATAAAGGGAAACCTTGAATTGAACATGAAAGTCACTGCCTCAGACCTGCTTCTTGAGATTAGTTTGGATTATGCATGGTTTCTGGAGCAGGATCAGCATGGGCTTGGCTTTAAAATGCTAGCCCAGCTCTGGAATGATTTCTGGTGCTTTGAAATATCTATCACAGCATCTCATAAGCAAGGGTTTATTGCTGGCAGTATCCACACTGGAAAAATGGATGCTTTATAGCTTCTGCTGCTCCATAAAGAGAAGCCTCTGAGTAGGGACATAATTAAACATTCAGCATCTCAATCGCTATGTGCAATGTTCATCTAAGCAGGTAAATCAGCTCAGCATGGATAACAGTACAGAGGGCATGCACCAGAAGAATATATACACACACAGAAAAAAATCCAAATCCAAACCACAAGAAAGCACATCCTTTTGCAGGCACTCAATAATAGTCATCAAAATGGAATATACAAGGACATGTTACTGACACAAAAGTAAGGCAACCGTAACACACATACACAGCCCAGAACACCAACAAAATGCAGATTAGATTGTTCCTGCTTTCATATTCTCTAAATTCCTAGGTATTATAAAATGGTTCTTCAGCTCTTTCCACATGATTAAATTTTGGCTGACTCCATGCAGTAGGATAATTGAATGAAGAACCACAAAAATTTCTGTGAGAATTTTTATCTCCTTTTAAATCTTTAATATATGTAACCCTTTATTTTCCTTTAAAATAAAGCAAAATATAATAAAAACTGTTAAGCTGGCTCTTCAGATCTATATTGTGTTATTGGTTGCTTTGGCAAGAGAAATTAAAATTGTTGCTGGAGAAAATTGTCAGATAACCAAAACAAAGTGTCCATGGGTTTTAGAAACTTCCAGATAGCTGAAAATTCAACTACAATTTTATAAGACCATTTATCTATAAAATTTATATGACAATACCCAAGCCTTGGAACTGGTCTTTTCCAATATAAGTTTTAAGTTTACAGAAATGGTTACTTAATATATTTCCTTCATAAATCTGTCTGATCTATTGACTAGGTTTGTGTTTTATGCAAGGGAGGAATAGGAAGGCAGAACAGGAACTCTACATTTAAAGGTATCAGTCCAAGAACTACTGTTAATTCTATGTAGTCACAATGAAACTAAAACTGAGCTTTAGGTATTCCCCTCATGTATTCCCAGATATTTAAACCTTTCCAGATACCTAGATCTTCTACTACATTAAAAAAAAAAAAAGAATAACAAGGAACCTGTAATTCTGACTTTAGTTTTTAGAGGATTTCTTCTGGAGGAGGTACCAGATAAATCACCTTTTGTATCTTGAGTTCTGAGAGATGTTACATCTTATTCACTTAGTCCGTTCAAGAAAATACAGATGAGACACCAATTACCTTGGCATCATGCATTTGAGAACCTGAAGTGCTAACACAGAAAGGAGGTACCACCTTCCCCAGTCACCTGCAAATATGAACCAGAGAGCACCTACTTTAGAAACTCAGAGCAAAAAATTCCCTTTTGTCACAGCGGGGCATACCTTGAGGTGATGTTTCCTTCCAGTACAGACTCAAAAGAAAGAAGCAAGCACATCTTAGGAGTTATCCTTCCTAAATTCCTGTACAAGTGGCTGCTTACCAGAAATGACCCTTGGTTGGTGGTGGTCTACGTACATTCAACTTTTCAATACTTTTGATGTGCTCCTTCTTCCAAGGTAGGAAAATTTGCAATAACTTTTTCACTATTCTTTTTTTAAAATGGATTTTTGATGTTACAATATTTTCTGAAGTTTTTTATTTTTATTTTTAAGCAAAATTTTCTGGGAAAACTGCTATATTTTCTTCTAAGCTGTTTATTCTCTTGCCCTGTCTGGCCCATTACTAAAGTGCAATATCCTACTTCTCTGCATGTCAAGTCACAAATTTTTTGGTGGTTTTTTGATGACAAAGTATTTGGAGGACTGCAAGATCCTCCAAAAAATGAAATGCTAACATCTTGGGAAAATAGCTTTCTGAATTATCAATCTGAAGATGAAGATTGCTACTTGAATCATAAAACTCTACAAAAACAGGAAAAATAAACCCACAAATCTTTACAGAGAGTCAAAAACACATATGCAGAGCAAATACATGTTTCAAATTCACAATTCCTGTATTTTTGTAATTATTTTGACTCATACAATAGTTTTCTCAACAGACTTTGAATCTTACTGCAATATATAATCCGTACCCCAAACAGTGCATTGCTCTAAATGTATCCATTGAGTAAACTTTTTGAAACCTCTCACCTGCTTTTAACCTTGGAAGTTCTTTGCAATTACATGCATACAAAAATTATCTTTCAGTTAATTTTATTTTGAAGACTTGTAAGCAGTTCCCAAATGTCCCAAATATTACTTAGGAGAGTCTTATCAACCCAGACATTGTAGCAGCACTGCTGGGCAGCAGGATAAATATGGTGGAGGGAGGTAGTCACAGTGCCTTCAGGATGTCCCCTGTATCTTCAAAGTGCACTCAGGTTTCTCACCCTCCATCCTGTAACAGCCTCCCTTATATCCTGCATTGGACTGAGTGGAAAAGTACCAGCTAGGGTCACTCCATGAGTGGCAGGCACATGCAATGAGCCTCACCACTCTCATGATCCACCTTTGCTATCAGCAGCTTCCCACCCTGTTGCACCTTGTTTTTGTTGTTTTCTACATTGAAGGTCAGTTTCTCAAAGTTGTCTTGATAGTTGAGCAGCAACAGCACTGAGTTCCCTGTTTTCTCTTGGCACATATCCTGGGTTTGGTTTAAATAGTAAGTTCCCATCATGTCTCACAAAGACCATCCTATATTATCCCTTACACAGTTAGTTGATGGGGCTGTAAGTATTTTGTGGTCTAAACTATTACCCTGATATTAGTTTATCTGGAGTAGTATGGTCCTACATGGCACGAATCTGTTTTATAAGTCTCATGAAAATACGTCGTATACTACAATTTCTCAGCCGCTTGTGGTTAACACTAAAAGTACTGACGTGATTTCTAGTACAATGCATTATTCCATTATAGGGAAGTGATATATCTTATTATTTAGAGTCCATATTCAGGACAAGAATATAGACTGCCAGAATAAGGATCAGCTGTAGATGCTGTATGAAGGTAATCTGCTGGCCTATGCTCAGGTACTCTACCACCAAGTCAAGTCAACTCCATCACAGGAGGCACAGAACCTCCTGTATGCTTTTAGCTTCCAGTCATTCATTTTGTCTTACAGCTGAAAATTAGATACTGCAGATCTTAAACAGCATAAAGGCCACTAAATGGAAGTATGCAAAGAATAATAATGTTCACAACTGTGGCTAGAGAGTAGACTAAATTTGGAATATACCTGTTGTTTTTCACATAAGATTCAGTTAGTTAGAATGGCAAAAATTATCAATAATTATTTGTATTCTGCAATCCTGCCTAGTCAAATTAATGGTTTATGGTCTGTGCATAATCTAGCAAGCAACTAATCTTCACATTATTGCAAGCAGTATGTGCACACCTTGCAATATGGCATTCTTGTCCTGCACAGTAACCAGAAGAGATATTTTTTCTTTCCTGTGTATTCCTGGAAATGAGGAAAAAGGGACACCAAAGTAAATAATTTTCTGGCTGGTTTCACTCAAAAGCTCCTGTAGAATCTGCTTAGAGCTTGAAAAGAACTTAATACAAAGTTGGAAAAGGAGAGATTGAATAGGATAAGTAATAAGAACCAAGGTGAAGAGAAACCCTGAAAGATAAATCTAGTGAAGTATACTGAGCTTTGACAGAATCCCTTGAATTAGACCACTCTTAAACCACTTCAGCTGAATGTGGGCCCTGGAGTCCAATTTGCAGTGATACCAAATTGATAGAAATTGTTTTTCTATAAAGCACCTTGGAGTGTTAGCTTTGATTAATCATAGGCAATTATCACAGCTAACAAAGCGTAGCTACAAATACAGAGAAACCACAGCCAGGGTAAATTCCACAGCCTTCTTGCATCTAGATGTATGAAGTTCCACAGGAATGTGATGTCATGCATGTCATATGCAGGCTAATTTTTTATATACTTTTGCACATATATTTTCTGTCATCACAAGTTATCAGGCATTTGCTTCAAAACTAGATGAGCACAGCCACAAACTTCTCTGCACTTGGTAATTTTGAAATAACTTGACTAAAGTTCTGTAAACATACGTGTTTTGTAGCGCAGCAGGTCTGTTGCTAGGGTCCTAAGCCAATTCACAGATTTGGGGCAAATCGGTGACAAACTGAAATCTTCTCTTAGATGGTATTCCAGGGCCCAGCCGACCAGTGAACTATTTAATTCTTTTGCTCATTTTGATCTGCTAACTTAGAGACACTTGCAAATAAGCTGAACTCATGGATGGTTTCTAAATACAGCAAGTTATAGGTTGTGGCAAGTCAGGTTTGAACAGAGGTTTATTCAGCCAGCTCTGCAGTGGGAGCTGTGATATCCAACAAAGTTAGGCAGCAAATTCTTATAGCTCCTTGATCTAGACAGTGAGCCAGACTCTACATTAGCTGATTCAGGGCCAGAAGGGTGACCTGAATTCTTATTGCCTGTGTTCAAGAGAACAACTGCATCACTTGAAATGCAGGATAACAAAGTTCCCCTGAGATGTGCTTCCAAGCACTCTCTGCATATTCAAAACCAGCTGCTGAACTGCAAGACACATAATCATTGTTTTTCAAGTAGTATTATTTGCATATTTTCTTTTCCCAGGTAACGTCATAAACTTTTATTTTCATAGGAAATAAAGGTGAAGATTTTTCAAAAAATTTACTATAAATCACAACTAGACCCCCTAAAACAAATAAAAAAGTAATTGTTTCCTTATGAAAGCTACCACAGCAGCTCACCTTGAAGACCTATTTCTTTCTCTTCCTAAGTGCTGTTGGAATTAATCCAAATATACTGGAAGTTATGCTTTCTATTTTGCAGTAAGAAAATGGAAGCATTAAGAATATCACTCAGAAATTACTTTCAGAGCTGCAGAACTGGTGTACATGGCTGTTACATCTTAGGCAAGGAGCCTTTGTGCCCTGTGCTCCTTACAAGAGGAGGCCTGAGCTCCTCCTAATGGTGACACAATTAAAGTAGCTAGTTAAAGGAAATAGTTACCCTGTGGGCTGAACCTCAAACTTTGAGCACTGAGGAGAAGTTGCTGTCCCTTGCAGTGAAGAAGACCTGCTTGATGCTGGGCACATGTCTCCTGGTGATGCTGCCACTTGCCTTCTGCATAGCAGATATAGGGAAAGAGGGAAGAGGAGAGGGGACACATAGCTTCACCACCTCTTGGCCTCCTTTGCCTCCTCTGAGAACCTTGCCAGCCAACAATATATAGAAAAAAGTGTCAAGGGAAGACTTACCTTTCTCTCCCCTCTGCTGCAGCTGTGACACTGGAAAGACAGGGAGGGATGAAAGATAACGGCACCAAAGCAAAGGAGAACAGGAAGAGGCCAGACTTGCTTCCTACGCTTTTTACTTTTTTTTTTGTGTTGTTGTTTTGGGGTTTTTTGGGGAATGGGGGTGGTTTTGAGTTTTGTGTGTGTGTGGATTTTTTCCCCTGCTTTACCTCTAAAATTAGGAGCTGAACTTAGATTAGGGACTGCAGCCTTCTTGTCTGTGTCATTGTCCTTCCTTCCATCCAGCAGAAAGCCATCAGCCATTCGGCATTGTGCTGTGTGGAGAAGGTTTCAAGAGAAAAAGGGAAGCCTTGTGCTTTCCAGCTCTGCTGGGGCAAACAGTGAGGTCAGGGCTTTCAAATGAAAAGTAGTAGAGTGTTTTTCTTTTGGTTTATTTTTCTGTGTGGTGGTAATGTTCTGAAGATAATCTCTATTGTATTACGAATTGTACGCTCATTTTGATCTGCTGGCCAAGGAAATGTTGGCTGTCCCAGTAAACTGTGAAAATTGAAATAGCATGAAGCAAGTGCTGAGCAAAAAGATGTGGAGGTTTCATTTCTTATTGAAGGGTATTGCCACCCCTGTTGAAAATCGATTTCTAAAACATTTTAATCTACAAATTTGCATTAGAAATACGAAAAAAAATTATCCTTCTTTAAAAGCTAAAGCAGCAAAATGCAGTTATTTTGTCAGTTTTGCAACTTTAATTTTTCTTGAAAATACATTTATAAATGAGCATATTTTTAAAATTGCAGAGAAGGCAAAAGTAAGAAAAATTTGGATCCAAAAAAACCCTCAAGTCTCTAGCTCAGCTTGCCCCATTAGTTATGGCTTAGTGATGTGTATTATGCAAATACAGCAACGTGCTTTTTAAAACCCAATTAAAGACGTGACCTAGAGATTAAGTAGGGCCATCTTAATATTTCACATGAAAGGAATGCCCTGTGTTGCAGTCTAAGATAGTGAGGAATAAGATGAAGTACTCTGGGTTTATTTTTCCAATACTTATTCCAAAAATAAATACATTTGTGGGAACAAATAAAGAAAAATTAAATTCAAAACTGATGACCTGTAAAGTCTTTGTTTTAAATACAATTGTTCCTTATCTGCAGTTCTCTAAGGTGCAGATAAAAACATTATGCAAAATGTTAATGACACATGACAGACTTTTAAAATTGTTTTACTATCTTCTACCTTTATACAAAAATTATAGTGATAAGGAAGCTTTAGTACTTCTTTCTACATAGTGAGACAAATAATTTTCTATTTTTTTAACTGCTACCTTTCATTCTGTTTATCCGGTATAAGAGAAAAAGTGAAGTACATTTATAATATCATCAGATAAGAGAATGCAGAAAATATGAAAGGATATGTGCTCACTAGTATAAGAATATTTTTACAGGTTGTGCTTTCCTCCTCAGAAAAACTCCTTGCTGCTGTTGTATTGCTCCATTTGTGATGTAAGATGAAATTTGGTTGGGATGAGATGCTGCTTACAGCTGAGGTAGTTGGAATGGATGCCTTCATTTAATGTGATTGTATAAACTTTGAGATCTGACACTGTTGGTGTAAACAGTTGATCAAATTAAAATGCCTTCTTGGACAACAAGGAAAAAAGAAAAATAGCTTTATCTGCTTATTATTTTGTAAAACAACCTTGTGCTAAAAAAAAACCAAAAACCAACTACAAAGAAAAGATAGGAAAGGTGGAAAAGGTGGAGGCACTTTTGAGAAGGGAATTAACTAAAAATGTTTTCAGCTAATAGATGAATAGGTCAGTTGAACCAGCTCTTTAAAAATCCATTTGACACTGGTTACAGAGTGAAAGTGGATATGCAATTTACAGAATGTAATTTAGTCTTTGAACATTGGTTTTACACTGAGGCAATATCCATGATCAGACTACAAATATTTCACTTAGAATTACTATATTTGGGGATAGATCTTTTATAAAGTGATCACAAATAATCCCGCTGCAGGTATGTGTTTCCTAGTTCTGAAATAGGATCTTCACTGTTTGATTCACATCATAACTTTTGAATATCCTGACAAAGTTTAACCCAGGAAAAAAGGGCTGGAAGCCAAAACTGTGTTAATTCTCTGGGTTAAATCTGTTTAGGAATGGTACTGCACATAAAGGATTAAATGTTTCTGCAGAGTTTATATCCCTTTTCCTTTTCTTAGCCCCCTTAAATTTGTCCTCTGTGGTACCATTAACCACACTGTAACTGCAAAAAGATTTGGGTTTGATTTGCTTCTAGAGTTTTAGACTATGATCTCTAGCAGTTACTGTACTCACACCACATTCAATTTACACAGCCCAAATTAAAGTGCAGAATCTCATTCTAATGTTTTGTAGGAAATTGTGAGAAAACAAGCCTTACAAAAATCCTGCAGTTGTGATTTCCTGCATTTCTGTGTAATGACATTCCTGCACATAATGAGTATCAGTGCTGCAATTTTTAATTAGAAGAGGACAACTTAATTCCAGTGGATGTCAGTTTTCACTTTATTTATATTTTCTAAATGGTTGTACTGTCTCTTTACAAATGATCAGGTAACATTTTTGTTGGAGTGATTCTGTTTTGTGCTTACCTTTCCTGATGACCGCAGTTCTGGTTTTGGCCAGATTCCACACCAAAATGCAAAGACATTCTCAGACCTTGGAGGAAGCAGGTGTCTCATTCAGTACAGAGAAACTCACTCATGTTGGTCCAGGTCTGCTGGGGCTCCAACCAATGTCTGGGGGTGACAACAGTCAAGTCTTGTATTTCACACTGAGTTCTTCTGGTGCTGACTTGACTGCAGTGGTACAGTGAGATGATAATTATCATATTGTGCCCTACTTATTGGAGTCCTTACTGTGAGGTTATTCTAAATTCTGCCAGGTTCAGGAAAGAAAAATATGGAGAAAAAAAAAAGAAATACTGTGAAATGGATTTGCATTACCTAATTCTAGACATCTTTCTTTGTGTTCTGAAGACCCTTTTATTCTTCCTTGTGCTTGCATCTGATTTTAAGACTGCAGCTACAGATGCACTTACGTTAGACAAGTAAAGGAGTTCAATGTGGATAATGTGAATTTTCCCTTAGGCTTATGACAGATCTCCCTGGAATTTTCCTTTAAAGTTGATGCTCATATATATATATTCAGCTTTTTGACTAAATAAATCTTTTATTTTGCCATTTTAATTCTGTCATAGCCAAATAAATTCCAGTTGCCAGCAAACTGATTTGAGCAATTGGAGTTCATATGAGAAACAAATAGAAACACATACAGAAATTATTTGGGCTTTAATCCATCTATGCAATTTAATATGGATTAAATTCGCTGTTGCAAGTAAAGAGAGTACTGGAGGAGCGACTGTAATTATGTATTCAATCTAGTATGCAATGTTAAATTTACTGTAAATTTCCTGAATTATTCCACGGAATTCAAAATGGCACAGACATAATTAAGATAGGTTCCAAAATCTGAAAATTGGACTACAATAGACAGAATTTTGCCATATTGGAAGTTTCAGAATTGGTTGTTCTTTCAGTTATAGGTTTATTTCACTGTGTATCCCATAAAGAAGACTTTACAGTAGAAAGATTCTTCCTCTGCACTTGGCTCTTATGTTGGCTGTCCCGCAGGTTTCTGTGCTGTTATAAAGGTTCAGAAGATTAAGAAAAATGTACAGAATTAATTTCTGATAACAAAAGATATGAAAGGAACAAAGACAAATTTGAGTATTTATAATAAAATAAGCCACTGATTATCCACTGTCAGCCACTGACATCTGATGCATGTTCAATATGTAATGGGTACTACAAGTTCCATAATGTCATTGCTCATAACTCTATATGCTGTCATTTTAGTCTAAGACATTAACAATGGCTTTGTTCCACGAATAGCACTATTCTCCGTGCTTCGTGTCTTCAGAATAAAAGGAGACACTGGTCAAAATAAGGATCATCTAAGCAAAGGCTGAAAAAAATTGTCTAGCATTTTATTTTGCTAAGCCTCAAGATAAATAATGATTTGCCACTCTGTGTGTGGTCACCCTCTTGTTCTTGCTGCTAATAATCATACTTGTGGCACTAAACTATTTATATCGCCAGAAATATATCAGCCCAGCAAACAAATACAAATCAGTGAACCTGCTAAAAATTCTGTCTCAAATGCCCTTCCTCCACAAAGTCAGCAGAGCATAACACATCAAAATAAAGGTCAGCACAACCCCAATTTAAACATTGCTAGCCGTCTTTGATTGGTTTTGACTCTGAGTCCCATTTATCAGTGTTAGCTGCTGAAATATCTCTCTATTTCCAAACTGTTTCTAATTTGTTCCACTGCACCCCTTAAAAAGACAGACAATAATTTCTTCCTCTTCCCTTTGTTCACCATCTTGTCTTTCTCCAAATGCAGTATACAAATTTACTCTTCAGGATTACAGAAACAGATTTCTACATGGATGAGAAGCTGGAGGTCCTGATGGATGAGAAGCTGGACATGAGCAGGCAGTGTGCACTTGCAGCCCAGAAGGCTAATCACATCCTGGGCTGCATCAAAAGATGTGTTGCTAGCAGATCCAGAGAGGTGACTCTGCCACTTTACTCTGCTCTGGTGAGACCTCACCTGGAGTACTGTGTGCAGTTTTGGAGCTCTCCAGATAGGAAGGACATGGATCTGATGGAATAGGTCCAGAGGAGGGCCACAAAGGTGATCAGGGGGTTGGAGCACCTTTGCTACGAGGACAGGCTGAGGGAGCTGGGGTTGTTCAGCCTGGAGAAGAGGAGGCTCTGGGGAGACCTAATAGCAGCCTTCCAGTACCTGAAAGGGGCCTCCAGGAAGGCTGGGGAGGGTCTGTTTAACAAAGCCTGCAGTGACAGGATGAGGAGCAATGGCTTCAAGGTGGAGAACAGCAGAGTTAGACTGGATATTAGGAATAGGTTCTTTACTATGAGGGTGGTGGAACACTGGAACAGGTTGCCCAGGGAGGTGTTTTTTTTTACTGTTTTTGAGTTTTTAAGTTGGTCTTGGACACACAACAGCAAAAGCATGGAAAATAACAGAATCCTGAAGAAAATTTCTCCCAAATATTAGGGTTTTCTTAACAAGAACCATCAGGAAAGGATAAAATCAGGAGGTTTATAAAGTTTTTTGCCATTTTGCTGGCAGGCAGCTAAGGAAGATGGGTTTGACCATTTATAATGTGTAGTGCTTTTTAGCTTCAGGGCCAGTAAAACTGGTTAAAATGGTAAGAGTAAGGAATACCATGAGCTGAAGAGGAAAGAAAGAGATTATAAATATAAATAGAACTGATAGGTAACCAGCCTTCTTTTACTAGTTCACAGAAAAACAGAAAGTGGAGGCTGCATTAGCTGAAGATCTTTCCTGAGTGGATCAAAAGCCACAAAGGTGTTCATTGTTGTCCAGTTTGTTTGATTAAGCTAATGGCAAGATTTTCCTCCAGTGTAGTCAATGGGAAATTGCCACTGGCTGCAAAAGGACTGTGACATTTAAAATGCTGCATGATATCTGATGCATCCAAACAGGGCTGGTACATCTGTCACAGACCTTAGTGGGACCTTTGCCTCCTGGACTGGCAACAGCCAGCCAGGTTAATTGCCCTAGGGCATCTGAAATGTCAATAGATGACTGTATTTAAGCAAATGTTTCACCTCAGATTTGCTGACCATAGCCTTCCAGTCTTCTTCCTTTGCTAAGGTTGCTTGACACCTGATTTAACTTGCAAAAAATTAGTGAGGAGTTAATTTTGTTCACAAAGAAACGTACAAGGCAGACTACTGCTCTAAGCACTTGGTGGTGATGAATTCATCTCCTTTGATCTCATTTATTAGCTCTTCTGAAGTGAACACATTCTAAAGTTCATCAATCTCTACTATTGTTAATTGATAGGGTGTTTGCACCACCTTACAGTGGAAAACCTGAAAGGAAGCACTTAGTCTCTTGATTCTGTTCCCTAACCTAAATTACCTTTCCTTTCTCTTGCAGGGCCCATAATCAGTTATGTATGCATTTTAGCAATAGTGGCAGAGCTCTTTCTTTGATGCCTGTCAAGGGTCCGCATCAATAAGAATAAGGACATATCCTTTGCTTGACATATGCCCAATGAAATCACCTAGTGCATTACCCCATCACTTCTACCTTTGAATTAAAAGAAACAGAGAAAGAATGTTTGGTTTCAGTGGGAAGGTGAAGCAGATAATAACCTTGGAAATTAAATATAAACCTCTGGTTCTGTGCTCCTTGGAATTCTGTATTTGCCTTAGCAGCTGTGCTTAAAGGAGAGAGTAGATTGGTAAGCATCACTTGCATAGTTCGGTAAGGTCAACAGCAAGACTGAATATCTCTTGAAATGCACGGTTCAAACATGAAATCATTGATTGCTACAGAGTTAGTGTGGATCTTTTGTCCCACCTGAATTATAACGTGGTTTGACAGTTAAAGATAGATTTCTTGTTACATCTGAAATTCATGGTTGAATGAAGCTTGAATATAAAGATGGAACGTTTTCAAGCATGTATAAAAGCAAACCCCTGAATCCCTACCCTGTGCTCCCAAATGCCAAATAAAGATTGGGAGTTGGAAAGAATATAGAGAGGTAGAATGATAGGCTGATAGGGAGTGGTTCAAGGAGCTGGAAGTTTTATCTTGGCCATACAACTTAGCAGGAAAAGGTAACAGTCTCCAAGTACTTTAGCAGTATAAACATGAAAAAATGGAAGGGATTATTAAGGCTGACAAAAAGATATAAAAATCATCATTCCAGACAGTAATTAATAGCAGTGCTTCCAGAGCATTTTGTCCACAAACACCTTTATAATGAATTAAACCTTATGACATCAACCTAAGAAAGCGAAAAAGAAAGATACCCCTCGTTATAGCTGAGGAAGACTTAAACAGTTGCTGGCAATGACAGACTTATTCATATCTCTTTAGAGAGTCCAGGTAGAACTTAGGTTCCTTTTTTTAAAAAAATAGAGAATCAGACCTGAAGCAATGGAAAGAAAGCAGCTAAAATAATTCCAGAAAATACTTTCCGGAAGTAAGATCTATTATTCTGAGCAATAATCTTCACAGGGAAATGGTAAGCGACTCAGCATTGGAGTCCAAACTTTAGAGGATGTATTGCAGAAAGCTATCGTGTCCTGACATTGACATAGACTGCATGATTTAATGTTGGGATTTCCTACCCTCCTCTGCCTTAAATATCTATTATTTTAAATTAAGAGAGAACTATCTCACAGGATTCATGTAATCTATCTCATAAAAAGCGAAATTTTGAGCAAGGCTATAAATACACCTCTAAGTTTTTATGACATCAAGCTGCCTTGATTTACTACAGTATCTCTGCAACCCTATGCAGTACTGCTTGTGATTCAAGGCTGCTCACTGGGATACATAATAAACATCTTACTTATCTGTCTTCAGTGTGTGTAAAATGGTTAATTAAGGTGAATCCAAGATGAATCCTTGCATTATTTTTAATGTTAGTTACTTTTGTTAAGCTTGGTGTAACTCCTGTGGGGTTAAATCTCAGGACTATTCAGAAAATTTTCTGAAAGGCATCAGTACTACTTTGTCTCCATGAATACTAAAGCTTAATGTTCTTTGTTTTCTTGTGTAAATGTTTTTGCCTGGACTAGCCAGATAATTTGTCAGTTTTTTAAAAAAAAAAAAACATTTTGCAGTTTCCTTTTCTGATAGAACTTTAAGTGCCAGTTGTATTGTGGTTTATAGAATCTGCTGTAATATAAATATGCTTTAGATTGCATATTTGGCGACAAATAATTTCCTTCTTGATTTGAAAATATGACCAATTAGCATAGGGTGTTATTGATCACACTATCTGTTATTTCAATCTATTAGGGTATTTTTAAATTAAATTCTTAGCTAATGCTGTTGTCCAATATAACTCTGATGATCTCAGTATGGTGATCTCAGTTCAGTTTTTTATATTTAGACTTACGTAATTCCTTAATTCTCATCTCAGTTACATCTGTACAAATGCATTTACTTGAGGGGAACTGTGCTGGAATAACTGAAGACAAAGTGATGCGCCTAACATTTTTCATAAGAAGGAACAAATGGGCAATGCTGAATGAAAGTGCCACATGGACACTTGAATACTCTCTGCCTCATTGTTTAACATTTATATGAAGAATGTGGATGTCATTCTGATCCTAGCTGACAATAGTTTTTGCTTTGTTAATAGCACAGCTGATTTCAATAGCTCAGTTTTAGACGTGAAACCGATCTTTACTTATTTGGAGAAACCATTTCATGATATGCTTTTAGGTCTTTTATTTACTTGCTATAATATCAGTCAATCCATACTTTAAGACTGCAAAGTTTATTCTAATAAGAGAGTAAAATTTATTTCATCAACATCTGTGACTAGTATTTTGCATAATTTTTTGTCACCTCGGAAACTCCATCCCACCCAGCTGCAGTATGCTTAGTCATAGAATAATAGGACAATAGAAAGTTTTAAGTTGGAAGGGACATTTTAAAGATCATGTGGTCTAACCCCTCTCCCATGGACAGGGACATCTTTGACTAGATCAGGTTGCTCAAAGCCCCTTCTAACCTGACCTTGAACACTTCCAATGATGTGACATTCTCAGCTTCCCTGTGCAGCCTCTTCCTGTGTCTCACCATCCTCATAAAAAATTTCTTCCTTATATCCAATCTAAACACACCCTGTTTCAGTTTAAGATTGTTACCCCTTGTCCTATTTCTACAGGCCATGGTAAAACATTTATCTTAATCTTTCTTATCAGTCCTGTATTGGGTTTACCTGACAAGGTTTTTGTATGGGGTGGACTGTAGAGATAGCTTCTGTGAGAAGATGAGAGAAGCTGTCCCCCATGTTGGACATAGCCAGTTCCAGACATCTGTAAGATCAATCTGCCATTGGCCAAGGCTGAGCCAATCAGTGATGGTGGTGGCTGTAACTGTTTGGATGTGGTCATCCAGCCAATTCCTCATCCATCTAACAGTCCATCCATCAAACCCATATCTCTCCAATTTAGAAGTAAGGATGCTACAGAGTAATAAAATCACAGAATGGTTTGGATTGAAAGGGACCTTAAAGATCATCTAGTTCCTGCTGTGAGCATGGACTGTGTCAAAGACCTTAAAGAACTACATGTGACCTTAAAGAACTCCATGTAGATAGCATCAGTTGCTCTTCCTTTGCCCACTGATGTAATCACTCCATCATAGAAGTCCACTAGTTTTGTCAGGAACAATTTGCCCTTGTTGAAGCCACGTGTCTAACCAATTCCTTGTCTTTCATATATTTCGATGTCTTCTAGCAGGATCTGTTCCATGATTTATTATTCCCACTTCTTGATTTGACTGCAATGAATGTGCATGCTGAAGTATGAAATCTTTTATGACATCACATATATGTATTTTAAACTTGTGAATTTATAGATATTAAAAAAAAAAAAAGCAGCAAACTGTGCTGTTGGCAAGGCATCATGTTTAAATGAGTTAGTAAGTGAGATAATTATTTTAAGGATAGCAATGTGCACTACAATTTTGAATACTGAAGTTAGATTGTCTGGGAACCCTGTAGATATTGCTAAACACTGCTATCAGGCAAAAGACAAGGCTGGGTAAGTGTAATATTTAGCCACTATTTCCATGTGACCAGCCCTTTTTGGGCCCTTACCCGTATATTTCCCACACTTGTTCCTCCCCAAATTACTTAAATATCTTAATTTTCCTGCATTAGATTCCAATGCCAAAATAAGGAGTCCTATACAATCCTAAAACGCTCTTTCCCTGCATCCTATCATGTCTCCCACCCCAGGCAGCAACCCCTATAGTCCAAAATGTGATCAGGAGAACTGCTCCCAATGACTCATGATGATGGGTTTCATGCCTGGACAGTGGGGCTGAGGATCTTCAAGGGCAGCCCTGAAAGGCATCCAGAAAGGTGTTAATTCCTTGGAGGTCCTCATTCTGGGTTCCCAGCTACCATTGTGCCCCTGTACTCCTCTGGGCTTATCATAGTTATTGATGGGTTGATGGTTACAGTGATGTGTCGATGGTTACTGTGATGGGTCCCGGAGTAGCAGGGGCATGGTATTGTTTGGGCTCTTCACAGCTTCCCCACTAAATTAATGTCCTCCTTTGTGAGTGTACAGATGATTTTTCAATCACATAACATTCTCATGTCATACTATAAGTATACCCATAAAGGTGTTTTTGTTTAGTCACTTTGACAGAAAAGAATGAGTCCGAGGACTGGGCAGTTTCTGGACAAGTAGAAACGTAAGGTGTAATTGTGCTTTCCTCTGTGTCCTTGGATAATTGAATCAGTCTTCAATTATTTGTGTCTCAGTTTCTAAAAGGTGTATAAAATGACATACTGGAATTCCAGGGTGATTATGAAGATAAACACATATAAATCTGGATTATATTAAAATATCAGAACAATGGAATCAAGATAAGTTCCAATGATCAAAGATCAATCACCTAATCCTCTGGTGATCATTATTGATTTTGTGATAGTCTGCAGTATTTCATATTTTTGGTACTTGTTAGTTTTTTCAGTATTTTTAGCTAACAAGGAGTTTTAGCTATGTCTCATAGCAATAATAGAAAAACACAATATTTACAAGAAAGTTGCTTTTCTCATAGCATGCCTTGCAATTATAAATGTTTTCTCTTTCTTACAGAGTACAACATTCTGCAAGCTGAAGTCATGCAGTACACAGAGCCAAGGGACCTGCAAGATGCTATTAATTGAGGTGTATAACCTTGCTGTTCCCTTGTCCATTTATTTCCTTAAATAACAGGCTTGCCTTACAGGGAAATGAAAAAAGGTTCTACGGCCAGCCCTGACAACATATCTTGTTCTGTAGCTAAATTACTCAACATCAATCATTTAACATCCTACTGTAGAATTCAGTCCAGGTATAATTGTGGTTTCTCACTTGCTTTCAGTTAAAAAGGATTTCATTGTTCAGTGGATGTACTTGAGAAAAACATTGTGAGCACTCTAAATAAAAATGAAACCTCCCCTATTCAAATCTGTTATGAAGCAATGTTTTTAGCCATAAAATGATAACTGTAATGATTTATTGTTACAGATGCATTACTCAGTACATACCCTAATGAACTTAAAACGCAGATTAGCTAGGAATTGTATAGAAGTATTTAGTGTCAAATGACCTTTTTCAAGTGATCATTTTTCTCTTGTTCATTTTTGCTCAGAGAAGGGGCTGAATGCTATTTGATTCAAACATGTTTTGTCCTCATGGAAAACATTAAAACAATTCTATAATTTATTATTAGTTGCATTTTTTTTTAAAAATTTCAGTTTAATTATGAATCTTGATATGAGAGTTACAGTTTTAGGCAAGAAAAATAGTCTCTTTGCTATTATCAAGGGCAATATCCAGTCAAAACTCCTGTATCACTTTTTAAGCAGTGGAATTCTAAAGATGTATTGCTAAAAAGAGNGTTCTCTATATTACACTGATGGCAAGACGGACAGTATTATGAGTCCTGGCAGTTATATTTGCCATCCATGTGTGCATTTGTTCTTTAAAGACAAAACTGAGGCAGCCAGATCAGTTCTTATGAACCTACAAATAGGTTATCATGAGATGAACTAAATTGAATGAGAAACCACTGGAAGGAGAACTCCCTTATATATATTCGGAACTGTAAAGTCTCCTTCCTGTCCCATTGTGGCAAATGCATATGATAAATGTTAACTATAATGGGAATGCTAAAAGTACACTGTAAAGAGATACCTGTTATCCCCAAAGTGACCATCTGCTATAGTTAGCTTTAATCATAAATGGAAGAAATTTTTACCTGCTTCTGGTACAAAAGTACCAGCTAGCTGTGGGAATGTGGCCATGATCCTATTTCCTGTGTGCCCTCCTCAAAGTATTGGACATACTTTTCTTAAAATACCAGTTCATCAGATCAAATGGCATCAGACCCCCAAATAAGAATTTTCTTCTCTCTTAAATGGACATAGTCTTTCCAGAGAGCTCCTTTAGCTACTACTTGTAGCTACTTTACCTACTACTACTCATTTATGTTGTTCTCTATGTGGGATAGAGGAGGCAAAGGAGGAAATCGGGAATAAGTAAATCTATGATCTTGTAGTGTGGTATCAATTCACTTTAATTACAAGGCTGCATTTATAAGCTGTTCTACTGAGACATTTTATCACTTTGAAGCCATATGAAACATTCCCACATTCTTTTGAACCAGCTAAGATAAAAGCAATATATTCTAACTCTGTCACTATCCAGCTCAGGACACTTCCATCTTAGCTAACTTTGAATGTTATCACTGAAAAGCTTATTTTTCTTTGGGTTACATCTTTTTAATTGATTTTACTGTACTTCACAGCTATGTATTTTTCAGTTCTTTTCAACTTTACTCATTTTCTGCTCCTATTATACCTTCATTCATCAGGTGTCTTGGTATTCACACATATAGTTCAGAGTTTTAAAGACACTTTTCTCTGCACTTTCATTAGTGTATAGTCAAATGGTACTGAGAGATCTTATTATTACTATTTCATGCTGCTCAATGCCATTGGACTAATTTCTTCTCTCATGGAACTTCAAACAATCCATCAACAGCTGTGCCTCTTTATATTTAGATCAAATGTTGAGGATCTGTTATAAACAAGAGTTAATATCTCAAAGCATTGGTTACAAAGGTTGTGTTGTGAAAACTGTGCTTGGACTTTAATATAGTATCTAATTTCAAATGACTCAACAGGCCACATTCAAAGCTGATGTTATTTGGTACAATTGTGTGAGCTAAATTAAGGGAAACCTCTTTATATGGGAATTCAGTCTAATCTGAAGCTGAAATGTGAACATGAAAATGCATCAGATAAAGCACTGGTGTCCTGTTAACAAAGCTTGATGTCAACAGTTCATTTAATGTTCTAGATACACAACACAGACATTGCCAAAAGCAAATCTAATTAGATATGTGAAGAATTCCTATAGCTCTGTTCTCACTTACTGAAACACAATAAATAAGAGAAGATCTACATCAATTTGCCATATTAGCTTTTAAGCTGGCTTCAGAATGCTGCATTCTGAAGTAAAAAAATCCAACTGTAGATGTCTATGGAATAATAAACACCTCATTTTCTGTGCCAGGTCATTACTGAGATCCTTATTAACATTGCTGTATATTTGAAATGAGCCCTTATTTCTGTATTGTATTCATATTTAAGCCGGAAAAAAATAATAAAAAAAAGAGATCTATATAAATAAGCTTTGTAGATACCACACAGTCACTTGGCCATATCTGATTACCCCATGAAATTAATTGAAAGTAAATGTTGGCTCATATTCATCACTTACCAGAAGTTCATTTGAATAATAAAGGGGATTAAATACAAAACTCCATCCTGAAACTGAATGGTCATTCATTTTGGAAAATACAAGTATTTATTAGGGCTGTATTAGGTCATGGCTGCATGAAGGGTATTTAAAATGCAGAAGAATTTGAATGAATAATAACATATTTTAAGAAGATGGTGTTACAAATCAAGACAATTGTCCTTTAAAATAAACAAAACCACAAGTTCGACAGACCTCACTGTACAACTCAAGCTTCAGCCAATCCAAATTTGTTTCTGGAGATAACATTTTTTAATGAACGATCACTTTGGCAATAGTTTTAAGAAGCAGACACACAACAAACAGTGGCAGACCTCCAAAACAGCATGAAATATGTGTGCTGACTTAAAAAATGAATGGGCTCACTGCCTGAAGCATATCTTGGGCAGATTCAGCTCTTGAGGAGGTCAAAACCTGAAGTATTCTGGCCAAAAAAAATCAATCCATTCTGTAGAACTTGCTAGGCACTAACTGTATGTTGCAACAACGTTCAGAAAAAGATAAAAACAAAACTTACACCTTTGATGGAGGTATTGGCTTGTGATAGACTTGTATGTCATTTTATCTTCAGCCTGCTTGAAAAATGATATGTTTCTGGTTGTAAATGCAGGGAATTCTGTAGAAGCCGGGGAGTGACAACTTCAGTTGCAAATACTGCACTGTTTGCTTTGTGAACAGATTTGTGCACGTAGCCCCAAAAAAATACTAGAACTTCTATTTCCATTGTCAATTATTTGATTGACAAATAATAGATACAGATCAGGGCTATTGTGATAGCTATAATGAAAAGAGCTACAAATATATTGTCAACACCAACCAGTTTTGATGTCTGTCTATGTATGTATGTATTTGTCTGTCTGTCTATCTATCTATCTATCTACCTACCTATCTTATATAATTCATAATATGCATTTCAGCAAGTTATCCCTAATTGTTTCCTTGTCCAAACTAAATCAGCAAGATTAGTCATTTGTCTTCCCTTGTGTAGTTCTTAAAAGCAGAAAACAATCTGTTCCTACAGATAGTTGTCTCCACAGTGGTCCAGGGTTGAAGTTACCTTTTTATATTTGGCTGGTATTATACTTCAACTGAAATGGAATCTTTTCTCCTCTAAAATAGTTTCAGCTGCCTCCTCTACTCTGTCTGGTAAACAGAGCAAAGAGTAGTGTTTCTTTCACCTCAGCTGGAATCACTAAACTTTTGACTTATTTAGTGTACAGAGATGCTTCTTATTGATAAGGATCCTTTACTCTGTAAAAATGTAGGAATGTAGGTATTTTCTGCCCCTTAACTTTAAAGATTCTTAAATAATATTACTGTTTTTATTAAGATATTTTTTCTTGCCTTGAATTGCTTCGAGTTGCTGGTTTACTGCTTCCCCAGTAGATTTGTTTTATCTCAGTAGGATGTTTCACCTTTCAGAACTATGTGTTTCTAAACATGAATTTTCTCAGCATTTTGAACTAATTTTCTGAAAAGTAATAGTAAAGTATTTTAAATGGTACAAGTTTACAATCACCTTACTAATTATACAGCATTTATCTCTCTTTGACTGCTCAAACAATACAATAATGAAAGTGTGAAAGGAGGCTTTTGTAACAGCCTTCTGTTAGACATCAAAAAGTAGTTTTCACATAAGAAATAGCAGACTATTGCAATTATTTGATTTATTGGCTCCTTTGTCTTAAACGTATCTTCCATGGTAACAAAAGCAAATGAGTTTATGTTTACTTGAATATATTAATCTATTTTAATTACCTCAAAAAAGGTAATTTGCACCAAATAATACTGCAAGAAGTAGTTGCCAATTTGATTTTTGATTGATAAATTAATGTTGTGCGTGAGCTCTGGGAGTAACAATGTTTGAGAATTTTGTTTTCTCAATCTGCTTGTTTAATGAACACACACAATCTCCTTAGACATCAATAATTTTAAATTGAATATTTTCCTTATTGGTACCCTGCTGACTTTTAGTCTCTGCAACCCCCAAATGAAATGTCATACTATAGCCAACTCTGTCATTCAATCTAATGCCAAATAATCAAAGTTTAAAAATTATATTCTAAAAATGTGAGCTTATTTAAATCTTTGCATTCAAATACATTTTTAAAAGTACTGAAAAGACTTTCTTATGCTACCAAAGAGATTATAATCACCTAGGGTTTCCATATAAAATGTAAGTGGATGACCATTTTTTGTTACTCAGAAAGATTCTCACTTGTAAATTAAAATAATGTTGGTCTGGAATGATCTACCTAATATTATATGTTTCTTGTAATGGTAAATCGCATATTATGAAGAATTAACTGAAATGGTATATCAACATAGGTGAATAACCTTACAGAAGAAATTAAGAGTGCACAGTGTTATATGGGGGAGGTGCACTAGTTCTTCCAGTTCATTCTTGTAAAATGCTGAAATATCTTAATTATAAGCAAAAGACAAAGAAAGCACTAAATAAACCTAGTGAAGTGTCCCTGGTCTGTGATGAACAAAAAAGCTACAAAAAATATCATTAGGCACAGTTTAAGTTTCTAGAAAATTCTTAGATCAAATGCTTTTTGGCAGAGTAAATAACATGTAAGCAATAACTGGGAAATAAGTTGTACAGATTTTTAAATAGTTAAAAAAATAAAAAGTTCTGTCTGTTATATGTTTTTTATAGCCTCATTTAATATCAAAATGTGGGGTAGAAAAGGTCCCCCTGTCTCTTGAGAAAACACTCCCTTTAAAAGAACAGTCGGGGACTAGACTTTCACTAGGATGGTCAGATTTCTCCAGATGTTCTGCTGTGAGGAAAATGTACACAGATTTGCTGTTTGGAAGTCCTATCCACGTGGGAAAAAAAATAAAGGAAGTAGAAAGTACTTGATATTTTAAATGGTACAAGCTGGATGACCCACAGGGCAACTGGAGCAGTTGCAAAAATATCTAGAAATTCCATATCTTTCACAGGTGCAGATGTGCTAGTCCTATGGTGCAGAGAATGGCAAAGCTAGTCTGATACATTTAGGATGTGTCTAATTTTCTGAGCATGAGGACATTGGGACTATTGGTCTAAGGCTTCCACAGTGCTTATTTTTTTTCCTCACGGAGACTGGTTCTTAGCACAATATTTTTGTGAATATTATTTTCTCCAGCATCTTGAAAAATTATACATACAGAAGTCTTGTGATATTTGTTGACTACTCATTTACCTCATAGACTGAGAAGTAAAATAAAATGGATAATAAAATAATAGCACAGAACAAACCCAAAACACTTATAAATGTCCTGTAAAGTACTTCTTGTGCCAGTTGTGGTATTGGGTGGTAGAAGGGAATCTCAATCCATATTCATATCCTCTTCAAAACTTCTCTGATTATTAAATTTAAAATAAAATTTATCCTAATGAATATTTTTTAATAAATTTCCAGGTAATCTTCAAAATATAAACTAAGTTTGTATTAAAATCCCCTGTATAATAGTGTTTAACTTAATGACCTAAAAGCATTTACATTTGATAAACCGACCTCATACAGCTGTGAGTTAATGTAAGCATGGTTTCACCAGTTTTAGTCTAGAAAACTACAACATTAAGAGTTGAGTAAAATGACAATGTTTAGCTGCAAATCTATCATAGCATTGGAAATGAAGCACAAAGCTATGTCTATACTGATAAACAGAGCCAGACACGAGCCTGGCGACTGGGCTGACATCTTTTTCTTTGTCCCAACATTAGTGGGATTGCTTACATAAGTATTGGAGCCCTTCGTAGTTAAGTCGTTCAACTATTACATGGTTATTTTTAGTTATTACTATTTTATTATTGTTGTTGTTGTTATTAGTCTTTTATCTAAATTGCACTTTCAGTAAAATCATATCTACATAGTCCAATGACCTTTCCAATCTCTACCTGTAGCCAATGAAGATATAAACTGGCTTAATATATATTTCGAATCTTAATACCTGTAAGATGCAACACTCTCCCATCCTTCACAAAAATGGATATGAAGCTTAAAGAATCAAAATTTCAGAAAGCTGTATTCAGAAGGCAAAGGCTAGCAAGTTGCTGAATATTCATCATCATTTTCCTGAGAGCTGATGTGTTATTTCAAGCGCTAAGTTAACTAAAAATGTGATTATACATTACACATTTATTTTAGTGATTGTACTGAGAAGTAGTGAGGCTAGTTAAAGTTCCACTATACCTCACAGAGAAGAAATAGTTGTAAGAAATATTTATTTAGAAATAGCTCGGTCCTCACAGTTTCTGCAATAAATTCATTGAGAAGCTATAGATTAATCACACAAACACAGGATATTGCTAAAGTATATTAGTAATTTCAGAAAAATTATTGTAAAAGATAAACATTGCAATCTCTTGTTTATCCTTCTTTTATATCAGTCTAAAAAAAGGATGCCAGTAGATAATTTAGTGACATCCACTGCTTAATTTAGAAAGAAGATTCCATGCTCATGTCAAATAACTACCCTTGTTCAAAGAGATAAATAAAAAAGGGGAGTCATGTATTTTGAACACTATCTTTAAGAAGATGTGGTTTTGTCCAATAACAAATCTGATGTTACTTTTCTGAAAGTATTACAAATATGCAATAGTTTGCAGTAATCTGCCTATTTTGAAGCTTGCTTCCATTCTGACAAATTGTAAAGTTGGCAGTCTTACCAGTTTGGACTTAGCACAGTAGAAAAATTTTTTTATTATTATTATTATGTTCTAAACTCCCTGAACTACAGATAGTACAACACACTTTTCCTGGCCCTTAGCTAATATCCTGACAACTGGCTACCAGAGTCAGCCTATTTGATTTTCTTCCAGACCCATGACTACTATTGTTTTTTGGTTGCATATTGGAATAGTACATGGTTAGTAGTTCTCTTCAGGGTCCTTTATAGCCTTAGTGTTATTTAATATTGTGCAGAAGATGGATAACGGTGATCCTATGATTTTGGAATGAAAATACCTGTGCTATCTCTTTGTGCTGTACATTGTGTTGAGAGCACAACAGATACCACTTAGCCTTGGGGAAGAGTGTAACCTTCTCTCCATTCTGCAAATGAATTGCTACAGATTTTATTTAGGCATTAGTTATAAAATTCTTCAGAATGTTGCTGCTAGATATCTTTCAGATCTAGAGAGATTTGGGGCCTCTACTGTTTGGTGACAACAGTTAGGGGGCAAGGGATATGGGTAACTGAGTAAGCTGCTCCTTGTGCTTGGACGTCAAAATTACACAAAATTCTTTTTAGACATCAAAAGAGACTTTGTGCATCTTGTCCTAAGTGAAGCATCTTGCCACAAGGCTGTGAAGAATGTGTGGTGATGAAAAGCTCAGCCCAGCTCAGCTAACTCCTTCTCCTCAGGTCAGACACTTTCGTTATGTTTTTGGTATTAATGCATCAGTATTCATCCGAGGGATCATGTTTTCACGGATGCAAGTATCTTTAAGATTTTTTCCCCTTTTATTTTTCATATCAGGCCAAAAGACTGAGAATGACTGAACCAGTTCAACCCGTCTATGTTGAGATGCAAGGACTAGTGTCTACTGGGTGCATGCCATTATCAAGAGTTACATCTTCTAATATCTCAGTCAAATAGATATAGCTTCAGCAAGCCATGCACTTGGTCTTGGTAGGTTTCCATTAATAAACCCTAAATGCCTTCTCTTTCCATCATTTTTCCTCTTCTCCTTCTTAGTCTCCCTTTTCTTGCCTTCCTCTTGACACATACATATGCATTCCTAAGAACATCCCAGAATTTTGACTGAGACAGCTGGGCCTGAATAATGTCAACAATTTCAAATAAGACAAATAGGGAGGAAAGCATGCATCAAGAAACACATTCTTGAATTGCACAATGTGTTAAACAGATGGGAAAATGGGCAGAAAACTGAAGCATGAAATTTAATGTTATTAAGTGGAAGGAAATATTTTAGTTTTATTGTCACTTCCTCATACTACTTAGCAGAAGAGTAGGAAGAGGTCTAAAAATAACCTGTTGTGTTAGGGCTACGGAAAATGTGTAAGAAAGAATGACTTGCATCAAACTTGTTCTAGAAAAATAAATAAATAAATAAGGCCATTAAAGAAGATGGGTCCAGTCATCAGAAAACCTCTGACATTAACTTTTATGAAGCAGTTAAAATTCTCACTGCAGCTCCAGATTTGCATGTGAACTATGACCAATCATTCACTCAGAAAACAATATGAGATAAATTTACAATTTAGCTTGTGTTCTGTATGGCTCAATACAAATTAATCAAACAATATGCAATAAATTTTACAGGCCGTTAAGTTTTAGTTCTGGTCATGTAAATCACAGTTAGGATCATATTACAGACAGATATACTTATGGGGTTGATGAAGCACCAAAGTGGGAAGCCAGATCTTGTTCTGAGTAGCCAGGTGTCAGTAGAGTCAGAAACACAGTAGAGAGATAAAGAATGATGGAAAAACCCAAAAGCTCATTGCCTTAAAGAAATTCCCATAAACAGCAGCTGTGAGAACACTTGTTTAACCCACCTTTAGACTACAGAATTTAATCAGTGAGCTCCATTCAGTGACCAAAAGAGCTAAGAGAAAGTTCCTGGAGATACAGTCCAAAAGTAGAGATACTATGACTTCTTTCAAACTGAACTGGTTCTTTTGAGTGAAAATAACAGTATTTTGTTCTCTGGTCTTGAAACAGTTATGAACTTTGATGTCATGGCAATAGATGTTCTGTATTTTACTCATGATCAGAAGAAGATTATATATGTCATTAAACAAAATGGACTTATATTTCCATTATATGCAACTAAGCTATTGTGGTTATTCTCCTGTTTGCTTATATTTACATGAGATTCTGAAAAAATGCACATTCCACAGTAAATTTGTAGTTTCCAGTCAGCTAAGGATTCTGTGGATTCATGTGTGTGAATTCCATTGTGATTTTCCTTCCTAATTTAATGTTTTCTATCCACATCTGCATAAAGCATCCATCTTAATTTCTTCTTCTGGATTTCCTCAGTTTTCTTGCCACTTTAGATTTATCTATCAGAAAGCATCTGTTTGTGGAAGAGTCTTTCCTTAACACCCATCTCTTTTTAGATGCTGAACATAAAGATCATTATCACAGATTCTATTTAAAGAGCCTTCGCACAGACTAACTTCCAAATATCTGCTTCAGATAAAGTATGTAAGAGATTCGATAGTATGTTAGAGAGAGGGATGTTGTTTTCTATTCTAAGGTCACCAGACCTGTATAATTCATTGACTGAGCTAGAAAACTAAGGAAAATGTTCCCTCAGTAGTTTTTTCAATGGTTTTGATTAGTGGTGATATATACTTCAGTACTTCTGTAAAAATATACATTTTGCATAAGTGATTTTGACCTGAAATGAAGAGTTTCCTTTCCCAAGTTCTAGGTGTGGTGTATACCTAATTTACAATGCACTTACACTGTATTATAAGATTGGGTGTACTGTACTGAATGATTACTATTCTATAAGATTAAGCTTTTGAGAAAGAGAGAGAAAACAATTACTTTCAATCTAGTGACATGAGACCTCTGTAGGCCAAGCATGAAAGACTGTTGTTAGGCTTCTAAAGCAAGAAGTTCACAATCACCCAGGCCTTGCAAAGAAATAGGTGGCTCACTGAAGATGAAGGATGTTGTGAAACACCTTGACCCAAAGGTGCTTCTTGTCTCTGAGTAAGTGAACTTCACTTCAGCTGGAGAACACATAAGCACAGTAAAACAAAGCACAGCATTGGAAAAAAGTGACTCTAAATGATAAATAAGTTTCAACAAGATATAAAGCTTAGTTCTGATTACTCTGGCTCAGTAGTTGTTGAGAAGTTCAAATATTTCAGGAGTGGATAAAATAAATTTTAGGGAACAAAACCCAAGAAAGATCATATTAACAACAAAAGAAAAGAGGAGGGAAAGGGCATAACAAGAAGGTAAAGAGAGGAGATGAAGCATATACTTAAAGATTTATACCCAAAGTCCTATCAAATCTGTTTCTTTTGTCACACAGCAATAAATCCACTGACCACTATCTTTGTACAAAAAGAAACCAGCAGCTGTACTTCTCTGCCTGTCATTAGAGAACTCTCTCTGATGTTCTCAGAAGAAACTCATTTAGCCTGCCTTGAGCAAATGTCTCATTAATATCTTACTTCTTTGTTTTTGTTGGTTGGTTCATTAAGTTCGTGCATGCATAAAGTTGCTGTTGCTGCAGATAATGTGCAAAGCCTTTATAAACCAAAGCTTTTCAAACTGTTAAGCCATTTATTAATTCAGGAATATGTTACACATTTCTAAAATCTTACTTCAACCAAGGCAATTGATCTGTCTTTTGGGGTTTTTTTTTATCCACAACATGCCTATTGACTTTTCAAATTTTCTGTTTGAAATGTACTCTCTGCTGTGAAGACAACTTATCTAGAAAATGTTTCTTCTGCTCTTTCTCCGCCTATTTTTATCTGCACCATGAGCCCTTGGGGATGGGAGCTGGGATACCAGGATGCTGGGCATGGCTGTGCACGTCTTTCTTTGAACTGCACTCAGATAATAAAAAGGCCATAAATGTGTATCCAAAATTTTAGATTGCTTTATTATTTTCTGCATTGCAAAATTGAATCAAAATGGTTTTTTTGCTTCACAAATGTTCCATCTGACACAAAATAAAGCGCCTCTAAAGATATTAGTGAGAAAAACAAAAACAGGAGAGTGAGAAAATTACTCTCCCAAAGGAGTGCTCTAGCTCTCTAAGCTGTAGGCACATTCTGGGAAAGTGCTTTCAGTCCTTCCTACAGACTCTGTCACACTTCAGATAAATTGTTAGGTATTTGATAGTGCATGAGCTGGAATCCATCACCAAGGCAAATGGCCTAACAGCCAGGCTGGAATCACTTAGGCAGTCTGACATAATGGTTATTTAAGAATTTTTATACAAATAGGGAATAAGAAGAGATTGTGAAAGCTCTGCCTCAGAATATCTAAATAGCTAGTGATTAAGACATTCATGCAAGAAGTAAAGTATATCAGTTCAAATTCCGGTCCTGTATCAAGCAGAAGCNTCTGAGGGAGACCAAACTAAAAAAAAACCTTCATAGTACAGCTATAGCTAGCTCAGGGAATTTATGAATTTAACCTGATTATGTATAAAGACATTTGAACATAAGATAATTATTAGCAACTCATCTTAGATAGATATTGTCTGCCATGTAAATGTTAGCTGAGCAAGTGATTTGTTTATTTCTTCCCGAAGAAATTGGTACATCGCTGTGTTTCTGGCATATTATGGCTGGGTTCTTCCTCAGCAACAAGTGAGGGAACACTAATAACAACTTCTGCCCTCTCACACTGCCCATGGAAAGAGCATGAACACTGTGACAGTCCATCTTATTCAATATTTGGATTATTCAATTATTATTATATTTTATTAAATTCATAATATATTTTTAATTATTCAGTTATTATTTTATTAAACTTTTCACTGTATTTGGAATGCAATTCCAAAGAGACAAGACCACACAGAACTCCATATATTGAACTGGAATTCACTAAATGCACTAGGTGGATCACTTTAGCAGAGTTTACTTTCAATTTTCATATCACTTTTCTGTCTTGGTAACTCATCCTCTCCTTCCTTCTAAATAGGAATTTTACATAACAG
>VXBJ01003373.1:67929-83983 GCA_013400055.1 Nycticryphes semicollaris | reverse complement strand
TTTTTTTTAATGTGAATTTCTATTCAACAAATTATTCTATAAGTTGAAGTTTGAGCTTGAATACACTCACAGTGAGGGTGGAATTTAGCTCGTCTGTGTAACCAGCTTGCTGCTGAGGTACTGAATACAAGCTACTGCCATCATGTTTTTCTATGGTTCTTCTTTAAATTTAGCTTTCAAAATATTTCTCAAGAGAAGATTATTGAACAAATTCAACCTGAATTCAAAAAGTAGTTTTCCTGTGCAGAAGATTAATTTTTGGCCACTTTTAGTGTTTTAAACCAAAAAAGAAACCTCAAGTGTAGTGCCAAGACGCATTTGAAGGTAAGAGACATGTATCTATGCAAGATACAAAAGATATGAGGAAAAGAGAATCTGAGGGAGACCAAACTAAAAAAAAACCTTCATAGTACAGCTATAGCTAGCTCAGGGAATTTATGAATTTAACCTGATTATGTATAAAGACATTTGAACATAAGATAATTATTAGCAACTCATCTTAGATAGATATTGTCTGCCATGTAAATGTTAGCTGAGCAAGTGATTTGTTTATTTCTTCCCGAAGAAATTGGTACATCGCTGTGTTTCTGGCATATTATGGCTGGGTTCTTCCTCAGCAACAAGTGAGGGAACACTAATAACAACTTCTGCCCTCTCACACTGCCCATGGAAAGAGCATGAACACTGTGACAGTCCATCTTATTCAATATTTGGNAAATAGGAATTTTACATAACAGTTTCAAAATTGTCAGAGTTACGTGAAGATTTAAGTCTCAGTGCTACTGATTCTGAATGCAATTTCAGGTCCTAAATCACTTAAACAATTTTGCTAAAAAAGCCGCTTTTTTATTCCATGCATTTCTGAGTTGTATTTTATTAGCAAAAGAAAAAGAAAATTAATGAGGCTTACCTGAGAATTTGTATGGTGGGGCTGGATCTCATTATTTCAGCTATTCTTGCTATTTTTGTTTTTCAGTCCTCAAGTTCATTTAATGCAGTTGGAGTATGAGACAGAAAAAGTTGTGTTCTGATTTTCTAATTTATCAGTTCACCAGTGCAGGCTTCATAGACTCACTGCCTTCAAAGTAATGGAGTGGAATTCAATATATATTGTATCTTCTTTTAAAAGGAATATAAATAGCATGAAGACTGTATTTTCCTTGTCTCTGATGCTCAGATTTCAAAATCCTGCACACTAGGATAGATGGTGTCAGTCCACACAACGTAATGTATCCCCTCATATAATATTTCAGAACAAATATAGAGAAGCACATTACAAGAATGTATTCTGAATTATTTGGTTCAGAAGATTTATTGGTTTTGCATATGTTACATTGTGAACAGCTTTTACAGAAAACTACAGGCACAGGATCTCCCACCCCCAATGCGTTCAGTGCATAGTGCGCTTGGGAGTGAGGCAGCAGATAAATGCTGCTGGTTCTGCAGTTACATGTACTCCAGGATACTATAAAATCAGGTAGAACCCTTGCCATGAAGGTTAAAGAGTTCTTCTAGTGTCTGTTATTGCTTTTACAAGCTAAAAGGATTAGCCAAACAGAAAGACAGATCAAGGGAGACAAAATGCAACAAAAATAGAGGGAAAGTACAAATAAAGCAGAAACCTCCGGACAGCACAAGCATTTGGATGTGCAGGGATATCAAAACTGAAGAAAAGTGACATCTTTAGTTCTGCTGAGTTTGCTTCCACAAGGGATTTAGATTGGAAGCAAAACACCGAAATGTAGACATCTACATGCAGGTATATGCGTGTGCATGGAAGTCTAAGCTCTCATTGTATTTAGTGGAGATCTAGTTAACAGGATCAGTAGAGCCTGGAGAACTGTTATATATGCCAACACTGGACAGAGAGATGATCTGCACCTTTCTGGCTGGATTCAGCAGGGTGAACAAGTGGGCTCTGCATACCCAGGTGGACTGCTTCTCTAAGTAGTCAGTGTCTTTGAGAAGGTCTGTCTGCTTTTCCTTCTTGTGAGGGTTACATGGATATCAAAGATATAATTCATCTCCACTTCATTCTCTCTCAGGGGTGCAGACTCATGTTTGACCTCTGTTTTGCAACTTCCAGTTGTTTCTGGAAACTAGATGTGCTTTAATTTCTGAGATGAGGTTGCATTCTGAGATATCTAAAGCTTTCTATGGAAATATTTTCTCTTGCCCAATATGCTTAGCAGATTGAACCATTTACTTTGAAAAGCAATCAAACTACAAGCATGAATTGGGCATATTTTCCATTCTTTTCCATTAATTAGGATGATCATTTTTGCAGCTGACTCACAGGATGGAAGCGAAAATTGTTAGTGCTGAGGTTTTTCAAGTGATTGACCTGGAAAAGTTCTTGGATTTCTGAAAGAATAAGGTGTAGGTACCTGGAGTATATTTGGCTCCTAAAATATTAAGGCTCACAAAATATACTCCTACTAGGAATTCTCCAAATTCTTCTACAAACTTACTATAAACATACGTATTGCTATATTTCTGCCCAGAAATATAATGGGTTCCACCCAGGTCAGAGATTATAACTTCACTCTTGTCAGGTTTTATCCCTCCCAGTTTCTCTTCCATCTCTGCTGCCAGCCTAAAACCCAACCCAAACCAAACCAAAACTGGTTGATATTATTTTTCAGGCTTAGATTTCAGACTTGGATGATCCAGGAAAATATAGAGCATACAGAGACATGTATGCAGAGTCTCTGATTAATTCTGAGGTGAACTGAAGCTCATTTATGTGCCATAATGGTATAAAGCAGTGATTCACTTTTGCACAGTGGTCAGAATTCCCCACAGCAAAATGCACCCAAGTGCTGTGCTGTGAAACTCTTCAGCAAGAAATTTGTTAAAAGTACATTTGAGGTTCTTAATCATTTGCAGCATGGAAGTCCCCTAAGATATTAGCAATAATCACAATTCATTGTAAAGTTTTACTTCAGTTGTAGTCTGAAATAAAGCTTTAGTTAAAGACAGACGCAATAGCTAGAATAACGTCTTTTGCATAAATATTCTACGGGTGACGGCAGGGTGAGAATAAGGATATTTCCAAAAAGAGCAATAACATAAAAAAAGTGAAAATTCATCATTAGTAATGGAGAGGAGTGATGTCTAATACATTGTGACATGATTTAGGTAATGAAATCTCCATTGCTTGGGTGATTTCAAATCAGATTTACCAGGAGAAGTATTATACTATAGCACAAAGTTACCAAGCAACAGACAATATTACATGGATTTTTATACCTCTATTGCTCTTTCTCCTGAGTAAGCAAAGAAAAAATGTCCACATACCCCTTTTCTTACTCCCATGGCAGTCATAGTGGCATCATCAGAAAAAATAAAGTAGAGCAAGACTAAATTTATCTATTTAGAAACATGGTCTGACTTTGGGAAATTATTCCATTCATTCAAGTGCCTACTAATTGCAGTGTCTTCTTTCAGCAAATCCAGATGATTTAGTACTGCATATTGAAATCTTCACTATGACCTCAGCACCCACTCTCTTAAGCCTCAAAAATGTTTGTTTTAAAACTCTTCAGGTACACACTTTTTCTGCTCAATAACATCAGTTTCAATGATGGTTGCAGAGCAACCCAGCAGAGGGTTAATAATAGTCTCGTGTTACTCTGCAGTTTGCTGGTTTGGCCTTCCATCTCCTAGTTTATGTACCCTAAGACCAAATTATTATCCTGTAATAAAATGAAAAGCTGCTATTACTGTAAGTACACTTTAAAATTATTAGTAGTAGTGTGCTTGGTAAGGTTAAATCATGAGGTCTTTGATGCTAACTTCAAAAATGACATCTCTGATTTAACTAGAATAAATGAGATGGATGCTTCTCTCTAATTAAAGGCAAAATGTATCTATAGTACTTGGCAATTTTCTGTCACTTAACACTGTATTGCAGCAGCATTTATTACATTCATTATATTATAATTACAATTACCTTACATTTGCTGAGGGTTCAATCCTCAGAAACCTAGGCTGCCTGGAAAAAAAGAATCATATTTGTTTGAAACCAAAATGAAGCCCATGCACCCAACTGAAGGTGAAGTTCATGAACCTGTTGGATAGGTCTTCAGCAGAGTCCATTAGCCCTTTTCTCTCTATACTGAGTTACAGTGATATTGTCAGCTGTTATAAACACGCTCAGTGACCGCACTCAAGGGCTCTGTTTATAAGGACAAAACTGCAAGCGCTTTCCAAAAAGTGAAATTATTCCCTTTGGTTGATCCTTCAATTTTGGTCAGTATTTCAATTTCTTATTTCTTTTCCAGGGAGACAGTGGCAAGCAGTAATGGGGGACTGGCAAACAAAGGGAACACCAGCTGGTTTTTCTCTTGCAGGGAGCAAAAGCAACATGGCATGGATGGGGCACCCACTGAGCTGAAAGTTTAAGAGAAAAAAGGAGAAGCATTACCTTGGAGTGAATAGTGAGTGCCATTTTCTAAAATGATCTCCCGTTTTTTTTTGTGTGTGAGGCAAGTGTTTCTTCTTCCTTATTCTTTCCTGATTTATCTGTATTCAGGTTCTTTCCTTTTTGGCTCTAAATCAATGCATTGTTCGCACAAACACTCCCTGGAAAACAGATTTAAAACTTAAAAGCCTGAACAATTATTGTAAGAATTTTTTTTTTTTTTTTTTAATGGGGCATTTGATTGCACAGTGTAGAGTTCATGCTGTGTTAGTTTCTTAACTCAGTGGAGAGAAACAATTTAATGCAATCTAACTATCACTGTGCAAATTGTGAATATTCACAATCTATAAAACAAGAGCTTTGTTGTATTTATTCTTCAAGAAACCTGTGAAAATTTCCACGTCCTTATTTCCCAATACATACAGGAAAATTCTAATTACTGTGCATTATTCAGTACTTGTTTATAGTAGGAAAGAAACATTTATAAAAGGTGAAGTGACTACTTCTGTCTGTAGATAAAATGCAGACAGAATTAGTGAATACAAACTGCCAAATGAGTGAGCAATATAATTACACTTAGAGCAAATAATTCAGAAAAGAATTATTCTACTGTTCGAGCAAAGCAGTGGGTCAATTCATCTGTGTAAGCTCATTACATTTTGTGAGTAATATACTTTCAAAACATTCAGAGCACAGCACAGAAGACATTTGTAGTTTCACAAATGTATCCCTACTTGTTATTGTTGTAATTTACCACACAGATCCTGCTGTTTCACTGAGATCTCTGCCTATGCCATTGAAATCAAAGGAAGCTTTGATTTTAATGGGAATAGGATCGAGGTTTAGCCACTCAACATGTCCTTGAGCCAAAACAAAACTTCCAAGGAGGTTAATGTTGAGAGTTCTGTTTTGATTGCATAATGATGCCAACAGACAAGAAAGGAAAAATCATTGGGCTGCACTGAAATTCAAAGTGTATGTGTCTATTTTAAACTGCTAATACTTCATCTAACCTCCCGTGCTGAACAGTTGCAAAATGAATCTATGCTGTGGCTGAATTGCTCTCCATAAAAGGAAAAGCAAGCAATAGAATGTTATTCCATTTCTATAATACAGTTCCTTCTATGTTATTGCAGCAGTAGTGAAAAATTTACAGTACCCCAACACTGAGATGCTGCATTTTGGCAATAATTTACAGATACATTATTCTAAAACAGTGCGATGCAATCTTTACAAAATGAAATTATTCAGCAAAGTGATCAAAAATTTACTTCCTTGATAGATTTATCCCCCAGTAGAGTGGCAAACACTGAGTAATGCCACCGTCTTTTAGGAGTTTAAAGTATTCCAAGTTAATCTTAAAATTAAATTCCTGTATATTTATTGCATCTTTAGTAGCTATCCTGAGAAGGTGTAGCATTCTTTAGAATCTGATTTTAGCAGGTGAATTTTCCTGAAGGGGTATGATCCTACAAGTGAAAAAGCTACAGGAGTATATCCTATGAAACTCCATGAAAAATGCTAATATTCTGCCAAAAAGTTATAAAAATATGGGGATCTAAACAGTTTGAAGGTGTTCACAAAATAAATTTTCTTTTAAATTGTATGATCTTAATTCTATGAAAGCATGATTCCCATTTTAAAATTATTTTGGGTTAAACATTTCCAGTAATATAGACCAATTTTAGGATTGACTCTAGACTATGTTGATTTTTTTTCTCTCACCTTATGCTGTTACTGAGGATGAGGAAAGATTGTCCTCATAGAACAGTGACTGTGATTCTTTGCACTGACACATTGTTCAGAACTTAAGAAAAAATCTAAATCTAGTTTCAGATTCAGGACTGAATTTTACATTTTATTTTATCACTACTGTGAGCCAAACACTCCTATTCATTATGGTGAGTCCATCTATATACATACTGGTAGGCTGGAAATTATACTAAATAAGTGTATTTCTCTACAATCACAGTTGCAAGAGTATTTGTTCTATATATTTTCACTTTTCTTTTGAAATTTGTCTTCATATTCTATATGGGAGCTTCACTGTAATTATTTTCCAATATTCTGTTAACAGTTATTATTTATACATTTTAATTTTTATTCTACAGTTTCAAAGTTGGTTTCACAATCTTGTTGAAATACTTCATCCATTAATAGTGAATTTTTATTACTGAGAAAGACAATAAGAATAGATAAGAAGATATAAAAATTTAATAGTCTTTTCAAGACTTAATGATGCAAATCAGCCACTACATCTGTGCATATTAATTCAAAGTAATCCTACAGTTATGAAAACAAAAACCTGTTTTTCTAAAACAATGGTAAATGCAATTAACTAAATGTTTTAAGGGAAATTGTACTCAGTTATTTTATTAAACAATCATAAAACAGTGCTAAGGTATTCAATTGGTGTAAACATCTGGTGTTTATGCGTCTTCTGCAGTATCACAAATAAGCAATTATTTTCCAGGTGTCACGGAGAAAAAAATTGGTTAATCACCCAGTCAGTGTAGCCTAAAGTTCTGGAATTGAGAGTGGCTGCTTCATGTTTTGTGTGTGCATGCATATGTACGTGGACCTGCACAGAGGCACATAACCATATTTTGTACCACATTCCACATAAATTCTTTACTGACACAGATCAGAGAGAGAGAAAATATTGAATCATCTTAAATCTCTTCAGTAATTCATAATTGCCTAAAACATGCTGAAATGAAGACCTAAAATGAGAATAAGGTTTTGGAGAACTGGAGGATCTGGCCTAATAACTCATTAGCACAAGCAAGATCATTTCCACAACATTCTCTCTTAATCTCTCTCATCTCCATAACTTGTTCCTTGATATTACATTAAATGCAGTGCTTCAAGTGCAGTTTTTAGGTACAGTTGGTATGCTGATGATTAAAAATTCTCAGAGGATCTTCAGGTCCAACCAAATTTTTAGGATCACAGTGGCTAAATCAGAATCCAATTGTATGAACTTAAGGAAACTACTATACTTGCTCAACTTTCCACATAGTCCCTGGGAGAAGCACTGTGTTAATCCTGGGCCTGAACCTCTGGTTACATCCAGGCTCGTCACACAGGTGCAATTAACACTAGCAGTAATCATTCCATTAATGCTCCGGAGAGCAAAGAAAGATGGATATGCAATGTGCAAAGGTAGCTGTGCTGATTAAGCAAGATGCTAATGGCAGGCAGTCTGACTGTAACCCTTAGCAGATGCTGTGGTTTCGTACTATTCTGCTCTCATCATCACATTGAATGGACATCTGTCCTACACTTTGTAAGGCCCAGCCAGAGAGAGAAGTAGGCTTGATCCCTGAATAATCTTCCTTCACCTGCATTGCCCAATGCAGAGACCATGACAGTCTGCTTCCAAAACCGAATTAGCATGAGCAGGCTGGTCCATTCTGGAAAGCGCTCCATATCTGATCCATATACCTGACTTTGGTCTTGGGACAGCACTATAGGACCATATGGGATATGCGCGGCATCCAGCTAAGTCAGGCAGGTAGATCTTGGTGTCCTAAACAGAGGCAAGCAACCGGTCCTTAAACTACATAGTCCTCTTGTGGTAAGCATCTAATTTAAATGTCATTACTACATCCCTTCAGTAATAAAATGAACGTGGCATCTGTCTGCCCAGAATAGTAGAAATTCTGGATGCCGACTCCTGTTTCAACAGGAAAAGGGAGAAATCAAGCTTGCAAAGCCTTTAAATGAAATATAAAGTCTATTAGCAAACTGGGATCTAATGATTCTTTCTCATAGTCTGACATTAACAGTGTTAGCATGTTGAAATTCAAGACATATTATAATACTGCTCTTCTCCTTTTACTCCCTCAAAAATGGTTTAATGGCCTCTAAACCAGCATAATCAAGCCATGATTCTATTGTCAACAGTCTGGAATAAATCTTGCTCTCTGGCATTTAGTTGTTAGGTAACATAGTCACGTTTCTTTCAACTGTACTGTGAACACAGAATAAATGGCTTGTGATGTTTAGCACTCTTGGTTAAAATCCCATTTTTATGGTTCAAGAAAAGTGCTATGACCCATGCACTGCAACTACTGATTTATCTGCACAGCAGCTTGGGTACCAAACCAGTTTTAAAATACTTCTGAAAACATCAAATGTATTATGACTTAAAAGCAAACAACAATAAAATAACACTGTTGGGTTTCTGGCAAGTGTAAAAATTCACTGAAATTCCTTAGTAAAAGCTGAAAGCAAGCAAACTATTGTATGTCATCTTAAAGGCACCTTCCTTGAGAGAGAATTGGTAAATAGTATGAACAAACTATCAAATAGTAATGTCAAGGAGCAAGTTCAGATACTCAGGGATCTGAAAATGTCATACATATTAAATACTTAAAACATTTTTCTCCTAAAAAATTATGAAAATCTTCCCTAGTGAGCTCATGCTATGGAAACAGACTTACTTGGCTTCATCACTATAACCAGTTCAACCCACATCAGGCTGACTGCAATTCTGGCTTGCAGTCCTACAATGTGGACTGATTCCCAAGTCCAGCTTGGCTTAGAATGTCTAAGCAACTGTTGTTTTGGATTTTTTCCAAATTACAGAATGCAGAAAGCTGAGCTGCCTCACCTGCAGAGCTGCCACTCTGAATGTTCCTTATGCGTGATTCAGTGGAGGGTTATACCTCATCCAGATTTTCCTGGACTCCTAAAATTTTCTGCTGTAGAAACTTTGCTTAGGTAGATTGGAACATTTGTTCAGGAGTGAAGGTTAAAGCAAAGCACATATATGTGCTGTCCCCACCACTTCCAGTTTAGGACTATACTCTTCCACTGTATAACTAACTTCATAGATATTCCTCTGTTCCATCTTGCTCTGCATCCTCCTTTATGCAGTGGGAAATGTACTGTTAAAGATATATTTCATAACAGAAAGCAAGTTTGGGAAGTGAAAACTGGCTTCTGTAGATAGGTGGAGAAGCTTATATAGAGATGTCTTGAGTGTCTTTAGTGTGACAGACCTTTAGAGAAATTGCAGCACATTTTACCTAGATTACTTAACCCAGGTTCCTAGGGTCTAAATCCAAGTAGATGAGCTCAAGAACTTCTCTCTAAAGCCGTGCTTTCCATCAAAGACTGAATAACTACTTTCCATTGCTAGCGTAGTAACTCCTTTCTCATCTCCATATCTCCCCTGATGAGCTAGAGTGTTCACCTTCTTCAACAGCATTTCATTCTTAAAAGAGGGGGTGGGTGGGTTTAAAAAGCATCCCATCATCTGCTAACGTGTGGCTAATCCCCGACTGCACTGTGGGAATGATGAGGAACTGCTCTGTCTCTGCCTCTCTATCCAAGAGGCTTCAAAGGAAACAGGGCTTTGGTCTTGCCCATATGCTGGCCAGCAGGCCATTGTGGAGGAGCTGGCATTGCTCCAGGAACAGTGGGATTCTGCACTACCCAAATTCAAGGTCATGTCCAGTAAGTTGAAACTATCCTTTAGTCATACAGCCGTGCAACAAAAGCTCACTCACACTGGGTGTTCCAAAACTTTCCTTTAAAACAACATGGACTTCCTGAAATTGAAACATTTAATGATACTGTTTTGTTTTGGTGAGAAATATTCATAGCCAAAATACTACTGAAACAAAGTGAGAAACCTGAACAATAATGTCTCAAGACTGTAATTTATAGGTAAAAATTACCTGTTTAACCTTCCCCCCATGCACCTCCCCTGCCCCGGCTTTGTTAATATATTAACAATAATCCATTAAAGTAATTACACGGGGTATTTTATAGAGTCCTAGAGGCATTGAATTATGTAGGTTGGAAAGAAATTTCAAAAAATTTCAGAAGTCATTTAGTCAAGCCTCATGCTCAGAGCAGTTCTAGTTAGAACAAGTTGCTCAGAGACCTGTCAAGCAAAATTTCGTCTCTCCAAGAATGGAGATTTTATAGCTTTTTGAGCAACTTATTAAAACTAAGTGTTTTACTGTTCTCATAGTGAATGCTTCTCTTCCTTATCAAGTCAGAGTTTCCCCTATTCCAAGCTGTGTTGATTGTCTCACATTCTTCTACTGTACCATTTTGACCTCTGTCTTCTCTACATCTTCCCTTTAGGGAAATGCAAACTGCAATAATATATTCATTGAATATCCTGTTTCTTAGACTGAACAGACCTTGTTCTCTCAGCTTGTCCTTGTATGCCACAAGCTCCAAACCCTTAATTATCTTAATGCCCCTCTGCTAGACTATCTCCAATCTATCCATGCCCCTTTTGTACTGCAAAACCTCAAACTGGACCTAGTATTTGATGAGGTCTCATGAGTGCTAAGTAGAGAAAAATAGTTTCCTTAGCCTGATGGCTACACTCTTTCTAATACACAATTGGACAGGAGTGCATTGCTGACTCACATTGAAAATATGCCATGAACCTATAATTCCAAATTGAACTAGTAAAGAATTCCAGACAGACATTAAAATTATTTCTATGCAATTTCCAAGGTTTTTTTCTGCTTCAAAAAGTAAGAATAACAGATGTTTTTTGAAATTTCTTGGGAAAATATCTATTAAATACTGTATTTAGGGCAGATACCATTTCAGACAACTGTTCAAATTTGATGCCCCAGTATGTATGTTTTTTTCTTAACCTGGGTGTTTAAGAGTTGCTTGTAAAGTGAAGTGATGTCTTCCTAGACCTTCTACTTGAAGCATATCTCCTTGTGGAGTAATATTTTCAGGTCAAAAGGATATTTATACAGCAGAAACATATACATTATTCTATGACGTATTAATTGAAATATACTTTTTACAGATTTTTAGCTCAGTCGACCTTTATAATCACTCAGACTAATGTGCAGCACATTTCATTAAATCTGCTACTGGAGCTATACTGTACAGGAAACATTAGTGTAGAAACACAGTACGCAGTAGACGAATAGTTTCAACAAGTATACACTATTCACACATCACTGAGTAATACATAGACATTGAACCAAAAATTCATATAGGAACAGGTCACAGAGATTTCCTTCTCTTTCTTGGGTATCTATGTGAATGGGAAGCATAATGCTAAAACATGTGCTTTGTGCTACAAGAGGTACTGTCAAAGCACTGTACCTTTCTCATGAGTCTAAATAAGCAGTTCTGGGAATTACATGAGATTCTCCCATTCTTCTATACATGTGTTGCTACTTGAAGTCTGAAGCTGAAGGAAAACTTCCTCCATCCTGTGCAATAACTGATATATATTTGTTTGCTTTACATTACTATTGCCATTGTAGTCTGAAAATAAAGAAGAGAACATATTTCTGGGTCTCAGATTTTTTAGGAATATAAAACAGTTATGCAAATAGGGGATGTAGGTCTTTTTAGACTATGTATTGTTGTTGGTACTGTTAATACTGAAGCTCTTTATGAAAGTGACACTTGTTAGCATGATGTTGTTTTTCACCTGATTCATGAGGGATTCATCTTGTCTCACTTTGTCCATCAAAGCATGAAGTGTGCAATCTAAAATAATTGTGCAGTCTAAGAATAACCATATTTGTTGATCTTGGAAGGTACATAGAGAGCTTCTTTTACAGTGTATACTTAACTTTTTCTGTCTAATGTTACCTGAAGTGCATTTTACCCACAGTTGTCTGTCTGGATGAATTTGTCATCTGACACTGATAAATAACTTTGAGTAAATTCTATAGTGTTTACTATCCTCATTTACTTTTTTCATTACATAATTATGTATATTAATGATGCTGGACTGTTTGTAAATGTTTCTTAAAAAAGGTGTTTCTCAGTGTATGCCACTGTGGAATTTGTGTCCAAAGAGGGAAAACTAGCAGAAGACGAAGAAAGCCTCTTGTGAAAACAGCTTTCTTTGTCTACACAACCGTAACAATAAAGTTTGAAGATTTCTTTCTAGGTGTCTTTCACTACCTACCTATGGTTTCCTTTCTGATCAGCAACCTTGGTGTGGCAATTGTTTTATAGAACCTGTGATTTAAAATGAATCAGATCCAAAGAGGCAAGGACATGTATATACATCCCTCTTCTACATCTTCCTTACTCTTTGAGGAGCTTGATGAATCATTCCCTAGTTCTTTATCATTAAATAGTTGCCACATCCAAGTGGAGAATGCATTAATTGCCAGTTGATATTCAGGTCCTTTAGTGTGACATCTGCATAGTCTGTTCTCAGACAATGAGGTTGAATTTGACTTATGAGATGGTGAACTTGTGACTAAGAAATTTTGATGAGCCTTATCTTCCTTCCAGGAACGCAGTATTTCTCAAAGTACTGAATGCCATTTCTCCTAGGCATAGACGAGTCTTACCTTTGTCAGCGCATTCATCTTCTATCAGCTCATTCGACCTAATTATTTCATATATGCTTGACATATTTGGCAGATATCTCAGGAGGAAGTCTACATAGGTCAGACCATCAGGCTCTTCTAACTGTGGCCTGAGGTAGGCTTAAGACCCTTCCTTGTATCACTCTTTCTTGTTTTCCTTCAGAGCACAGAAAGGTCATGTGTATATTAAGTTCCTGATGCATTAAAAATACAGTAGGAAAAGTCCCCGCAGCACAACATTACCTTATGTTTCTTTCTCGGTGTATCTGAGAAAGAAAAAAAATTCTATGTTTTCATTGGATTTGTTTAGCTCATGGGAATATATCTGATTTTTGAGCAGTACTGGTTCAGTAATTGCAAACAAGCCTATAAAAGTAGACTTTTCTGCACTCAAGCTCTAAATAACATTTTGATAATCACATATTTTCCTTTGCTATCACGACTCAATAGAAAGAAGATCTTTTTATAACAAGAAAACTTTTTTGATTCTTGTGCCAATGAGAGCTGTATACATTAGATAACAAATTGGATATACTGAAAAAATCAACATCTTGTATCAGGAAGACCTCAACATATCCTTATATATTAAAATACAAATGGATGCTTGCTTTGGAGATTGCATGAATTATAACAAACTGTTCAAATGCTCTGTTACACTAGGAAAAACTTTAGATATGCCCTAGTGTAGAAAATCATGTGTACATTGACAGTGTAATGTGGTAATCTTACTGAATCACACATGTGAAATAGATTGTGCCTTTAGGGCATTAGACTAGTAAAACTCATCTTCATTTTCCAGGAACACACATATACATTGCATTATCCACAAAAAAAAATAATTCCATTAAATCATATTGTGATTTGAAGATAGATGAATGAGTCTAATTTTTTACAATTAACAGAGGTCTATAATTGAGAGATTAGTAATGGGAATTTGGGGTTACGTCACCTTTGCCTTTGCCTCTTCCTCTCTTGTCCAAGTTGATGAGAACTGCCTGTTCTTCCTCAGTCTCAGACAATGACTGACAAGGTATCATGTACATTTTTACTTGGCATTTATATTTTCTTCATATTGTTTCATGTTAATGAAAATACGCTCTCATCCTCTTCCCTCTCACAACACTTTTCACTAGTGTATAGGCCTTTTTTATACTTCAGATCTCTTGGATGTCTCCCAACTAGTCTATAAAAGTCAGTAGGCCAGTAAGGTTAAGTCCAGATGCATCTTATTAGTTGTAAGTGTGCTTCCAAGTTGCTTTAAATACGTGCCTCCTAATCCCAAATGGAATATGTTGGGTGCATCTCTCTCAGTTGCTGCTGACCATGATGTCAAGGCAAGAAAGAAATTTGGCCCAGTCCCATCAGAAACAAAGGGGTCTGGTATAACATATTTCTGGTTTTGCTTCCCATTTTGGAAGTAAATTTCTATACAAGAACTTTTCTCAAAGACCAGATTCCTTTATATAATCATTGACATATTCTCTTCTGGACAGGTACCTGAAATGCAAGTTGTACTCACAGAACACTGACCTTGTTACTACAATTATCTTGTCTAAAATTAGTTCAATACCAAAATATTTTAGAATAATGGACATCAGAAGAACTTTTTCTCACTCATCTTTTTAGATCTACCAGAGAGAGTCCAATCTGTCTTTGAATTTATCAGGAACCAGGGGGTATCCATTAGCTTTTGATATCCAGGCAGTTGCCAGGTGTTTGTTATTTTGCTCTCCACTCTGCAGTGGTATTTATCATGTGGCAAAACATACATTTCTCTGCAAGGCATATAGCATTTTGTTACTTATGTTTTTCTGCAGTCTAGCAGCAAAACAACTCTCACAGCCTTTATGTACCATGCCAGTGCTATAGGATACTGCATGTGTTTGTTTTACAGATGATCAGTTTACAACAGAAATCAAGCATATATTAGAAGTCCAAATATTGAATCTGTGGCAATTGCTTTGAAAAATACATATGGCAGAGAGCTTATAAACCTAAGCAGGCATTACTCAAGGGCAGGGACTTTTACATTAAGGCACAGTTTGTGACTGAATCTCAAAAAACTAAAAGCATTTTTATATATCAGAATGTAAGATCATTCATAAAATAATAATCTGAATATGGGAGAAACAAGCCTTAGAGCAACGTGGTTGGTGATTTCTGCCGCCTTATATTTTAAATTGAGCATTTGATTTCTCTTTTTCTTTGCATTTAAACTTCTACATAAGCTTTGATTTACTTGAAACAGTCAATAAACTCTTTGGTGGAAGTTCACACTTGCATTTCTGCAGTAAACGGGTCATGTCTACTCATCAAGAGGTAACCAAGGTTTGTACACGAAGGCTTACTTTGTTGGATCTGATGAGAGGAACAGCTTGAGAATCGAAACTAAAAACAGGGAAATGCACACTGATTTGTAAGGTCACAATTTTATCATCAACAGGAATATTTTAGTCTGGTCACTGATTTAGACATCATTGTAGTAATCATCATGTGAACTTCTGTTCAACGTGGCTAAAAATAGAAGCAAATCTTTATTCCTTTTCACTCACACTGGTTGTTAATAAAAGTCATACTTTGTTATCAGAAAGGTAGTAAAAGAAGAAAAAAATAGCCCCTTGTTTGGTTTCTTTTTTTTTTTTTTTCCACTTTGTATTAATTTCCGTTCTCTTTTCAAAACAAGAGTAAAATTAAACTCAGTTCTTTAAATGAGAATTGACCTGTGCTGGGATTTTTGTTCTTGTTGCCTAGCAGCAGCAATGCAAGCACATGGGTGTGTCTGCTTTTAGGGCACTTTTGCTGATATTTGATCACTTCAGAGTATTTTCCACAGTAACGAGATCATGGTGAATCTGATGTTCTTAAAAAAAACAACAGTGAAGCTCAGTGTCTGTTTCTTAGTGTAACGGCAAAGTGGTTAAATGGAAGGATAGACAAATACCTGTAAACTAGTGCCTGTCTTCCGAGAGAAATACATATCAGCGGCAATACATTTTTAATTTATTAATTGCATATCACTTTCTTCTGTGATCTTGTTTTATACAAGCATGACCTGTTCTATAAACNAATATATAATATTATAAGCAGAATTGAAGATTATTTTGTTCAGATCAATGACAAAACTGAGCTTTAGTAAGCATAAAACCTGTTCCTAAATATATAAGAGAATTAACTCAGAGAAAAACAGTATCATACATAGTTTTGGAGTTAGCATGTAATTTTCAGAATGCAAAAAAGAAAAAGGAAAAAAAATCACTGGGTCTCAGCACAAATATAACATGCAAACACATAT
>VXBJ01003373.1:48420-66836 GCA_013400055.1 Nycticryphes semicollaris | reverse complement strand
GGCAACTAATTGAATTTGTTGAAGCAGTGATGGTGATATGCAAACAGTTGTATATGAATGCTATATAATTTCAGACTATTTTAGGTCCTATATGAACATGCATGTTTAAACTATTTTAATGGACTATTAAGTTAAATGGACTGTTTATGTCTATTTAAAATTTTAATTATTTTACATTGTTAAAATGTTTACATTCTTCTAAACTTTTTTTAATAAAAATTATTTTTAAGATTAAAAAAAGTAGTGATTACATCATAGACATAAAGTCAACTGTGATCATTCAGGAGGCCAAGTCTTGTTACTTTGGGAAGATAGGAAGTAGTTAGCAGAATGATCTACTCAGTTCGGCAATTTTTAAAATGCTGATCTTTCACAACTCTTCTAAACCACTCCTGCTTTTTCCAACATTTAAGCATGAGATTAAATTCCATTGACTGAGCCAGTTTGCAGATTTTTATGGATAAACCCCCCCCTCATTGCCAGCCCTATGTATCCAACATTCTGCATTAATGATCTGATAAAATGGATTCATTTTGGTTGTGTAAACAATTTAAGACACTAGGAAAAATAATTCAGACTCTTGTAAATGAAAAAAAGTAGCATGCTGGAGAGCAGAATTATGCTGTGGTTATTACTTTGTCTGGAAAAAGTCAATACAAATGGCATGAATTTGTAGGAAGTAGAATAAGAAATACATTTAAGGCTGGATGATGTTTATTTACCTGCCAATGCTGTATATTCATATGGATTCTCTGGTATGCTAAAGATTTTATGGACTAACTCAGGTCCACACTGATGGATGATTTGTGGCAGCAGGAGCAAACAAATATACTGTATTTACCACTAAAGTGCCATTATAGATATTTTAGAAGGCTGAAAAATTCTGGATTCTTTTGAAGCAATCTTCCTAGCTTTCTTTCAATCTTATTTTAACTCATGCAAAACTACTTCCTTACCTACTTCTGTGAAATAAATACTATTTCTGTGAGCAAAACTTTCGTTATTTTGATCTTTTCTACCTAAAAGTTGAACAAATGAAAGTCAATTCCACACTAAAACTAAAAGCAATGGCCCATGTCAGATTTTCCTGTCCATTAGTTCACTTTTTTCTTGATTGTTAGACCAATATATTATGTATTATTTCTATGTTTCTGCATCTAAAGCAAGAGGTGAGCCATTTTCCAAAGCTATGATCTTTCCCAACTGGTAACTTTCTTACCTGAGCTTGCTTGGAAAAATATTCAATTCTAATTGACCTTCTACTCAAAGCTACCTTCTTTTCCATATCAAAAGATGTCATGCTGATCACTGCACTATTTGGTCAGATCAAGGAAAAGGCCTTGCGTAGTCACTTTCAGTCAGAATATATAATGAAGACGTCCTTCAACTCCAGTTCAAACATAAACCAAAAGCTTCTTAGGGTCAAGGCTCCTGCATTGCAAAAGTTAGTCCTGAATGCGAGATAAAGAAGCTGAGAAGTCTGGCCAATTAGTCTGGCAAGAGTAATCACTGACATCAGTAATACAAGGTCTCTGTTTTCATGACTCATACTTTTAACCTTCCAGGTGCCATGCTGACTCCTCCTATCACTTCATTATTTTTTTGAAAAGAGGAAATTGGAAAAAAAGTGAGGTAAGGAGTTTGCATCAGAGAGAACAACTATTTGGAGGTAAAATGAAATGCAATATTCTTAGTTAGTTGTCTTTCCTATAAAGCATTTATTGACTAATACCTGCTTGCAGGCAAATAATTGTTCTGGGTACTCAAAGAAGTACTTTATATCAGCCAATCCCTTTGTTAGATGGACATATGAAGTCTGCAGATTAGATAATTTTGTTAAAGCATTATATTATTAAATTTCAGTCTGTGCCATAAACATTTTGCTTCTCAATATTATCTGGGGAATTCCACTTTCTCTCTTCAGAGAGAAAACTTCCCTCTCCCCACATATCCACCAAAATAAAGTCAATGTACAGAATTCTCATATGGTTTTTGCACGTTCACACAAATGTGACTGTTTGCTAGAGGTTTGGGTGGTTTTTTTGGTTATTTCTCTAATTCGTGGCATGGGAGCTTCTCAACAGCCATGCTCAAAACATATTCTTCTTTAAAGGGGGTGTTATAAAGATGCAGTAGAATTCTTATTCCATTTTAACCAAAACATAGCTATTTACAAAATCATTTCCAAACATAAAACAATTATTGCAAAGCAAATAGAAAGAGTTTGGTAAATGAGGCTGGGACAATATCTTTAGGTATGGAAACATATACTTTAGGTAGGGGAATGTATGACCTTTGGCCTTTAAGATAAGCTCTTGTGTTTTGGGTTTTTTACATATCGTAGCAATATATTCACACTGGCAATAGTAGCAGTTTAATTCAGAAAAACTGAGTAATACCAACTAATTTTTATTCGGTGGCCACACACGAAGTCTCTATTGGCTCAATAGCCATAGTTACTGGTCTTGAAAATTGCTGAATTAAAGACAGATGGAAGAAGAGTATGTTATTTTTAACAGAATACTTAATACTGTATTACTGTCTATAATTGAGAAAATAGAGTTATGATTTCAATTTCAATCCCTATATCTGCTGTGTTTCTTCAAAGAGAATATTTTGTTTGTGTAGGTTTCATAAAATATGTTACAGCCCATAATAAGCTTTTATGGCCAACAGTTGCTGAATCATTCAGTATCTTCAGTGACAGTGTCTCCTTATCTCCTTTGACAACTCTTCATTGTGATAAAATGCATGGGAATAAACATATCCAGTGAATGCCTATCCTAATTTGTCAGCCTTAAATGAATCCTATTCACTATCAGTTTCTTTGTAATTAAACTGGGCACATTGTTATTGGAAATAATGGCTTAGTTGGTAATTTTTATTGATTACCAACATATATTAGAAAGAGATAAATGACCAATGTAATTGTTTGTGGATTATTGTTTCCTGTTTATTCATTATGCTAGGTAACACTGAAATAAGGGTTACATTTCTCAAAGAGACCAAATATTGCTTTTTATTATCTGAGCCAAACACTTCTGAGTGCCAACAAAAAAACATGTAGTTGTAGGTCTTCATGTATGCAGAGAGAAAGACTCGAGGGCAGGACTGGCGTTGTAGTCCCAAGAATATTGAGACATATCAGGAGGACACATTCCTCAATTAAAGGCTGAGTAACAGAAGCAAAGGATCAGTTAGATTGGAAGGGACTCCTGAAATCATGTGGTCCAAACCCTGGATTAAAGCAAAGTGAACATCAGTGTTTGGTCAGTTTGCTCAGGTTGCTGCCTTTTCAGCATCTCCAAGAATGGAGGTTCCGCAGTCTCTCTGGGCAACCTCCTATAGTATTTCACTGCTGTCATGGTGACCTTTATTTCTTGATTCTTAGCCAGAATTTCTTTTATGACTGTTGCCTCTCCAAATGGATTTTGACCTTATATTCTCTATAACTACCTAATATGTAGTTGAAGACAGTAGTAAGATTATTAACCTTTTTTTCTTCCAGCTAAACAAACACAACTCACTTGGTCTCTCCTCATATATCCTGTGCTCCAGCACACTGACCAACCTGGTGGCCCTCCACAGGGCAGTCTCCTGTTTGCCTGCTTTGTATTGGGATGGCTTCAAACTGGATGCAGTGATCCAGATGCAGACTCATAGATGCCAGACAGAAGGGAATAACCTTTTTGCTTCACCTACTGACTATGCTGTTGTTAATGTTTTTTTTTTTTTTTCACTTTTCCTATACTTATTTTGCAAGTAATAAGGTTATTTTGCCACACGATAGTGGTGAACCCAGGCTTTCTGTCCATAGTAATTAAACTTTTATCTCTACTTCTAAACTAAAATTAGTCTGGGTAACAGTGCTCTCAAATTATTTTCTGATAAGTACTTCTGTACATCTTTAGATACCTACAAAATGTTAGCCAGTGGGTCGCTCATTTATTACAATGAAATTAATTTTGCAAAGTTTAGAAGTTGTTCTTAAAAATATATTTTTTTTCCCTCTGATTCTGCAAAGGGATTAAATTTTGAATCCAGGTATGTTGTTAGAGTTGATGTGAACTTTAGGATGTTCAAATCAATCCTCAAAAGTTTCATGTCAGTTCCCATTATAGCAGGAACCTAAATCATCTGAGTAATAACTATCCTTTCAAAGAAACTTCAACATCCCTTGCAGGTACCCTCTAATTGGCTTTCAAAGTTTGTGTGAAAGCAGGTAGTTACTACCTTGAAGAGGCTAAAAGATATGCCCATGTGATGTGCACATGCTAGAAGCAATGAATCTACCAGCTGAAAAGGAAAAAGTAATGCCAAACAATAAGAAAATGAACAGATTTCCTTCTCTCCCTGCATAACTCTGGAAGAACACAGTGTCTGAAATACTCATCTGTGATGTGGATAAGAAAAGGCTAAGGAATAGGAGGTTAAAGTCCCTGCTTTGCTAATTGAAAGAAAGGATTCACAAGGTCTGTGAATGTCCTAGTCCTCAAGTTTACCATGAGCCAGTTCCTCTTTTTCACATGTTGGATCTACCTAAATTTTGTAGAAATAATTAAAAATTCATTTTGCCAGAGGAGAGACAGAAGCACGCTTACTCCATAGGGTACTGGTTCTGGCTGGGATAGTTAAGAGATGCAACATAAGGTCAGGTCACAGCTTCCTTTGGTTTGGAGTCACAACTTCAGGTTGTGCTGGGATGACACATTATTTTTTCTTTGAAATGTTCTACTGCAAACCCGAGAGACATTGTTGATAAGAATTTCTTGAATCTAAGTTGTATTCATCAACAATTTTTGTTCTGACCCAACAATTTTTGTTCAGACCAGTCTAACAGAAAAATTTAGTTTTCTAACTGAAAAATTCCTTAGAAAAAACACCCTCATCCATTTTAACTACAAAATTTACTTCTGAAAAGGTCCTACCTCTGATGCCCGTGTGGCACTCATTCCAGTTACACCTAACCTGGACTTAACACAGAACAAAAATCTGAGCAAGAGGCATAGTGAATGTATAGTTGCAGTTTATAGCTGAGAAAAAACTATGTGTCACAGGAGTGAAGATATTCATACTCTTGAACTCTGCAACTGAGAATAGCAGGAATTGTGGGTTGTTGTGATGGCTACACACTTTAGCTTCCTTTTTCAAGGATTTCTTGGTTTGAGGGTACACATTTCTGAGGGACCAGTCATGCTACAGATTCTACTGCATCAGGAGGATCAGACTTCTTTTATTGTTTCATATACCTACAACTAAAGCGAGAGAAGAATCACTTCTACTCTTAGGCTTGTATGCTCTAGCATAAAAACTGCAGGACTAATTTATAATAATAATTTTAATTTAAAATAACTATTATATATTTAATCCTCTTAGTTTCCTGCATGCTCACTAGTCCTTGGTGAAAGGAAGGTGGGTTTCCACTATCAAAACATCTCAGGTTATTGTCACAGTGAACGGACAATCAAAAGGCATTTTTTGAACTGTACATCAGTGCAAAAAGCAGGAAGGCTTCCCAGAACAATGCCACTGTCGGCATTGTTGTAGGCTCCCAGTCCTGATTTACAAAAGTGAGCAAGAGACTAGACCTAAACTGGACCTTTGGCTACATCATCTTAATGCATCTACCAAACAGAAGTTTCTGGAAAGAAGTAACTTTATGCCTTGAATGTAGGATAGATGTAAGTGCAGCAAATCCTAAGGAAAATAAAGAGTTTTATGGTAGTAAATTCTAGAAAGGATTTAAGACTTTTTTCTTTTCCCTAGTTTACATGCACATCTACCTCTATCCACTGTGTGGATGCCTTGCAAAGGACTACATATTCTGATACCATCGACAGTACTTAGAAGTTTGCTCTGCAGCTTGGAACATTGCTACGCACAAGTCATTTCCTGGATCCAACTTCTGGAATAGTGTCAATGCAAGCAGTGAAAGCACTTGCCTGGAAAGCCTTATAAATGGACCAAGATTAAAAATTCCTAAATTTATTATTTAATCTTTAGTCATTTTCTAAAATGTATATTTTTCAGGTAAAATGATATCTGTTCTTGAGATCAACATTTTTTTCCCCAGGCATCTGCTAATAAACCAATCCTTCTGGTGTTTTCTCTGAAGTCAAAATGTTCTCTTAAAAACAAGGCAGGAGTGAATACCAGCTATGCACTTTGGTACAACAGCATATGCTGATTAATGGAGCTCAGGATATAATTACATACGTGCTTTTATCCCATATTATGTCCTTCTAGCTTCTTACCTTTTGTATCTCAGTTGAAACTCAAAATCAAACACATAATTCAAATTGCTTGTATTCCCTGTTGACATTTTATTCCTATTATTCCAAATCAGCTTAGTCACCTAATTATTAAGTTTCTCTGCATTGTTCTTAAATGATTGCACTCAGATACATTTTTTCTTAACAAGTATTTCATGCATTTTTTTTCTCTTCACCCTTAGGCTTATTTTGAAATATTAATATAATTTTGCGGCAAATTTAATCTAAAATTGAGGCTAATAAACTCTTCAGGAATCCCCTAATTCCTGATCTATTCTGGGTTGATTGTCAGTCTGACCTCAATACCAGGGAAGGCCATGGAGCAGATCATCTTGAGTGTCATCTCAAACCATGTAATGGACAACCAGGGGATCAGGCCTAGTCAGCATGGGTTTATGAAAGGCAGGTCCTGTCTGACAAACCTGATCTCTTTCTATGACAAAACAACCTGATTATTGGAAGAGGGGAAGACTGTGGATATTGTATACCTGGACTTTTGAAAAGCATTTGACACTGTTCCCCACAAAATTCTCATGGAAAAGCTGGCTGCTCATGGCCTGGATGAATGTACAATCTGCTAGATCAAGCACTGGCTGGATGGACAGTCCCAAAGAGTGGTGCTCAACGGAGTTAAATTCAGCTGGTGGCTGGTGGTGTTCGTCAAGGCTCGGTGTTGGGACCATTTCTGTTTAATGTCTTAATTGATGATCTCAACAAGGATATAGAGTGTACCATCAGTAAATTTGCAGATGACACTAAGTTAGGTGGGAGTGTTGATCTGCAGGAGGTCAGGGAAGCTTTACAGAGGGACTTGGATAGATTGGATGGATGGGCCAATGTCAATGGGATGACCTTCAACATGGCCAAGTGCCAGGTCCTGCACTTGGGCCACAACAAGCCCATGCATCGCTAGTGGCTTGGGGAAGTGTTGCTGGAGTGCTGCATGGCCCAGGTGGCCAAGAAAGCCAATGGCATCCTGGCTTGTATAAGAAATAATGTGACCAGCAGAAGTAGAGAGGTGATTGTCCCCCTGTACTCACCACCTGCGAGACCACACCTTGAGTATTGTGACCAGTTCTGGGCACCTCAATATGGGAGAGATATCGAGGTACTGGAGTGAGTGCAGAGGAGGGTAACGAAGCTGGTGAGGGGCCTGGAGAACAGATCTTATGAAGACAGATTGAAGGAGCTGGGACTGTTTAGTTTGAGGAAGAGGAAGCTAAGGGGAGACCTCATCACTCTCTATAACTACTTGAAAGGACACTGTACAGAGGTTGGTGCTGGTCTTTTCTCATGGGTAATTAGCAATAGAACAAGAGGGAATGGCTTCAAGCTGCAACAGGGTAGGTTTAGACTGAACATTAGGAAAGAATTTTTCCCAGAAAGAGTGGTCAGACACTGGAATAGGCTGTCCAGGGAAGTGGTTGAGTCACCCTCCCTGAATGTGTTTAAGAGTCATTTAGACATGGTGTTGGGGGTTATGGTGTAGGGGAGGAATATGTAGAGTAGGGCAGATGGCTGGACTCAATGATCCCAAGGGAATCTTCCAACCTGAATGATTCTATGATTCTATGATTCTGTGATCTAGTTATGTCATCAATTATGTAAGGCATGCCTGGTCTAGCAATGGAAAACACTAGTTCCTGCTGTATTGAGTGAAGGATGTAAATGTTTGACCCACTGTGGAGTCACAGAGCAACAGAGGTTGGATGGCCCCTCTGGGGGTAGTCTAGTCTAACCTCTGTTCAGAGCGGGGTCAGCTAGAGTAGGTTGACCAGGACTGTATCAAGCTGAAGTTTGAGTATTGAGGATCAGTGGAGATTCTTCTATCTGACTGGACAACCTCTTGCAGTGTTTGACCACCACCACAGGAAAAAACCCTTATTGTTATTCTAAAATGGAATTTCCTATAATTTCGTTTGTGCCTGTTGCCTTTAGCCCTGTAACTGGGTACTACTGAGAAGAGTCCGTCTCTGTCTTCTTGGCTCCTTTGCATCTGGTTTTTATACACATTGATAAGATAATAGCTTTCTTTTATGCTGTGAAAATCAAGATTGTGTGCTATTGGATAGGCAGAAACACAAAATACTGTCAAATACTGTCCTGTACTGCAAATACAATATATAATTTACAAGTATTTTGCCCACAATACACATTTAATTACAGAAACATAACCTTGGAAGTACTGATAGCTAAAGCAGAAAATGTTTCTTTGTTAAAATTGAGGTCCCCAGTTAGATGGACCTCATGTCAATGCTTTTTTAATCTATGTCATCCTTACCCATTTACCTTCTATCTCTTGTGCTGCCTTTACAATCATGCTCCATCCCCCCCGCTCCCCGCCCCTTTCCTGTACTCCACAGGCATGTGGCACTACTGGTTTCAGAAACTGGTACAGTATCTGAGGCCCAGTGAGACCCTGCCTCTCTGTTCAGCTTCCTAGTACCACACTACTAAGACATGTCAGCTTTCTGCAACCTGCATTTAACATATGGCAGCACTACAGGTCCAGCACAGCAGCTGAGTCCCTGTGTATTCTAATCAATAGCATTCCATAAAAGACACCTTAGCTTGTTATGCAGTGTTATTATAATGACAATAACAACATAGTTCAGAAGTTTTGATACCTGAAACGATAAGGCTGGGTCAGTGAAGGGTTGCTCCCAAGCTAATTGCCTCTGCTTTTCAATAGTTGTTAATTATCTTGACAGAGAACTGTGTTTAGGAGATTTCAATAATTCTAGTTTTGGAGCTAGCTAAGGAATCTGTGCATGATGCAGACATACCTCTTTATATATATTTTTTGTATATCTTTCCAGTACTCCCTTAAAAAACATCAGATTTTCCACTTGCTGAAGAGGTTATACTACATATTTGGTGTATAAGAATGGTGGAAGTGGTCCTGAGGTGGGGATGGTGACAAGTACAGGTTATTTTGGGTCCAAGACAAGTTCTGCTGTTAGGTGCTCTGTAGCACTTCCAGACCATCTTTGCTTTCCTTCCCTTCCTCTGGGCCTCTGACTTAGAACCAGTGATGCAGGTTTGCTGGTGTAATACACAAATGCTATTCAGTATGCTAGATACCCCTTAAGAAATTAAGAGAATGCTTTTACATATTATTGTGAACAATTCTCAGAGACAATTTCTATGCTTATAGAAACATCTCCCACCACTAGTGGAGATAAATGGAAGAAATACCATCAGCTCCACGGGCTTTTTTTTTTTTTTTTTTCCCTATAAACCTTTTAAGCCCCAGAATCCAGGATGTTTTGAATGAGGTTTTTATTATTACAGTTTGCTTGAAAAAACCCAACAAATATCCTAGGGCATCAATATACTAGGCATTGTTTAAATTTATTGGGAATTCACAGATAAGAGTCCCTGTCCCACAGGATTATTGTCTCTGACACTAATCTGGCAGAAAGATCCATCTCTCTCTGCCCTTAATGTGAAATGTTGATACTTCAGCTCTCTGTCATGGTCAATTCAAGTGGAGCCCAATACAGATACACACATCTGCATAAACTGTGCTTTGTTTTGCTTTCAAGGATAATTAAGTAAAAGCCTAATAGATGAGTGCAATTACTCAAAATTAATCACTTTCAGGCCGGTTGAATCATGACAGATTAATTGCTTGTATCTATTGCTACATTGTCTTTTTTTTTTAATCCGAAGTACGTAAGTAGTTCTTCTGTCTTAGTATATCATCACTCTTTTTGTAAGAAAATTGTAAATAATTGTTTATTACAACCTATTGCAATTTTAATTAATCTTTAAAAATAGGGAATTTTTAATTACATTTTGTATGGATTATATTTGTGTTCTGTTATACCATGCAAATTATTAAATATCTTCCTTATTCTGATACCAATGAGCTTTCTGAAAATTTGGGGAACATAATGCCACTCTGGGCAAAACAGTATGACATTACTACTGAACACACTTTATGACAAAGGATATGACAAAGGATGCTTGAATTTCTAGAGGTATCTCAGGAATTTGAATACATTATGATTTTATTTCAAATCTCTGGTAACTAGATTTTACATCAATTATCTGAACAGTCAAGAAAGCAATTCTGTGTGTTGCTAACGTAAAAGATTTGTTACTTACTTGAAGCCATGCAAAGCTTGATCTGTAGGAACAGCCCTTACAGTGGCACAAGAAGGTTTGAACTCACCTTAATTTTAGCCATCCAAATGTTAAGCTTATAAATGATTCTGGTTATCTCCTTCTGTAATCACTAGAAAGGAAACGAGAGAGGTATCACCAAAGAACAATTGATTCCACACAGAAATCCATACTATGGTCACATTAATTAATTATTCTTAATGGCAAAACTTATGTGAGATGAATCCAAATAGTTGTTGCTTATACCAAAGACTGCAAAAAAGAAATACTGGTCTGCTGAGCAGATCTTGTAAGGCTGGATAACCAAGGTGGCAAACTGGCATTATCTACTAGTTTATCTTGTCTTTTGGATATTCAGCTTAGAAAAGGAGGCACTGTGCTCTGGAGGCACATCTCTCCCTCCTGATTCTGAACACATCCTGGACATCTTAGTTTTGATATCTTGCTTTAACACAGCTTACATTAAATGAATGCCGTTCACAAAGTCTAGAACATCTGCTGGCTGTTTTTGTTGCTTCTGTTGAGGGCAATTGCCTATTGGTAGAAAACATTTAAGAGCTGAATAGCTGCATGAACCTATGATTTTCCAAAGATGTCTTTACACCTTATGAATTCTAGACCTTTTTAATGTCAAGAATCCCTACATTTGTCTAATACATGGAATAGTAACAACTATTATAGAAACTAATCAAAGTTTGTGCAAGCAGACCCTATGCATTCACTACTATTGTGGCAAGAATTTAAAATTATTGCAGTGATGAAAATGTATTTGTTAAAAGGGAAAAACAAAACCTTGACAATGCTGAATTTTATTTTGAGGTTCAAATAGAATTTACCAGGAATTAGCTTGGCTCCCGTGTTAGGGGATGGGTAGGAAAAGTACAATGCCAAGGAATAAGAAAAGGATGCATTGGTTCATCAGATGAACATTAAAAATTTGCAGTTGAAGGTACCAGGAAGCTGACCTAGAACAGACTGAGATTAATGATGAGTGGCTCTGGTATTGTATTGATCAGTGCCTGTGACTATTTAGTAAATGATAAAACACACGACATTGATTAAGGCTACTGGCAAAACGCTATAGATGTCAAAGCTGCAGTACTTTTCTTAAAGCTCAAAAAAGCCTTTAATTAAGTTTATACAATGGAATATTTGTATAAAAGTATATGTACATGCTTAAGATACCTAAGACCTACTGGCAAGGGCACTGGTTTAGTAGTGCAAAGTGATTCAAGTTTATTACAGGTCCTTTACAACTATTTTGGCAAGCTGTCATGTAACTAGTAGATTATACAACAACTTTACAATAAAATTACCAGAATATTATATACATGGAAGACTGAGCACTTCAACTCTTATTGTATAGACACTTGGGGAAAGAAAGGATATTGAAAAGTCTATTTGTTACCCGAGAAATCTTTCAAAGGGGAAAAAATATACATCTAACTCATTAGTTGCACAGTAGAAATTGTTCAAATGTTGAAGAGATTTAAAAGAAAAGGAGTAAAATGGGAAGGAGGTGTACAAAAATAAGCATATTCACCATGTAAAGAACTAACCATAGTAACATTACACACACTTGGGCAATATTGTCAGGATTGAGAGATGCAAGTTCCAGAAGTCACAGCAATTCCCTTGGAAATGAGTGTCAAGTTTGTAGAATCTCCCAGGAATTAAAAATGGTGCTGGTGCAAGCATATAAACATTGGGAATTTCTATCCCATTTCTTCTTAGAGCAGATGATAGACTATTGACGTGGTCCTGGTCAGAGCAATAATGAAACGCTGAACCAGCACCACCATACACTTTGTTCCTTCACAGACTCTGTCAAAGTGTTCAGGTAAAGAAAAAGCTCAGGAAGGGTATATTCTGCATGCAGAAGCTGTTTCCTGGTGTAAAATGTAGAACTGTAACCTCCTTAAATGGATCATTTTTGTTCAGGCATCTTTTACCATTCACAGAGATCTTGCAAACACGATATACAACATAAACGTTCAAAGCAGTTATTCATTGTCTCATATACACAGCTGAACTAGGCTTAGCATTAATTTGCTCACTATCCAGTGAGTCTCTACTGACCAGACAGTCATCAGTCAGCTGCAGAAGTGTTGCCTCTTTGCTCTCTATGAAGATCTGATCCTCAGTCTTGCCAAGTTCCCATGTTTTGATTCTCTGTGTTTTTTTCTTAGAACTTTATTCCTCAAGAAACCTTGTCAATCATTTTGGGGTTTTTTTTTTTTTTTTTTTTTTTTTTTTTTTTTTTTTTTTACTTCCTTGAATCCTTGAACTGGTAACCATTATTGTCTCAATTTTAATTCCATCTGCATTTTTCTCTTCTTATCTTTCTTGGCTTTAGCTTTTGTACTTTGTTACAACTCAGCAACAATTTTCTTTGACAGAAAGCCACCTAGTTGTGCTACACAAAACTGAGCTTTGGTTTGGATGGATTCTTTGGCCATAACTTACAGGGTCTTATAAATTTATGCTTCCTTATCTGGTAACTTGATCAAGGTCATGTGCAGAGCTTCATCTGGGTTGAGGACACATATATTCCTGAAATTATCTCAGTGACTTTCCAGCTTCCTGCCCTTAACACCATGTTATATTCAGCCTGGCAAAAATACAGACAAATATCTAACATACTATTTTGTGATAAGTGTAATCTAAGTCACAGGTGGATGGATAAAAATACGATAAAAATTGTTGCATTTCTTTTGTGTTCCCCTCCCATATGGGGCATAGGAATGCTAGATCTCAAAATTAAAATGTCAGCATTTGCTTTTGTTATACTGTTTTATTTCTTTTATGTGTATTCACTGGATAAATCTTTCTGCAAAAATATTACAAATTTTTTAGGTCAGTCAATTCTGTCCACTGAAATGAGGTAAAATATTTTTATTTCTGCTGTGGGTTGATCACTAGGCTGTTTCATCACTTCCAAACATCTAAATGCTGATAAGAGGGAAGAAATAATGAAAAAGTAAAACTTGATACTTTTTGATCATAAAAGATTGTGATAGCTATGACAGTAGAAAAGAACATACAATGTACATGTTTATGTTGTAATGTCTACATCTGAACTGTCACAACCACTGCCATCTACCATGATTTCTGTAAGGTCTTTGATATGGTCCCCCACAACATCCTTCTAAATTGGAGAGAAATGGGTTTGATGGATGGACTATTAGAGACTGTTAGATGGATAATGAATTAGCTGGATGACCACATCCAAATAGTTACAATCAATGGCTCAATGTCCAAGTGGAAAACATTAACAAGGGGTGATCCTCAAGTGTCCATACTGGGACCAACACTGTTTGGTATCTTCATCAACGACATGCAAACCTCATGAAGTTCAAAAAGACCAAGTGCAAGGCCCTGTACTTGGGTCAGGACAATCTTCACTATTGGTACAGATTGTGGGATGAATGGGTAGAGAAGAGCCCTGCAGAGAAGGACCTGGGGATACTGGGGGATGAAAAATTGGACATGAGCCAGAAGTGTGCACTTATAGCCTAGAAACCCAGTTCTCTCCTGGGGTGCGTACAAAGAAGGTATGCATACCAGCAGGTCAAGGGAGGTCACACTCTCCCCTCTACTGCACCTGGAGAACTGTGTCCAGGTCAGGGACCCACAGAAAAGGAAACACATGGATCTGTCAGAGTGGGTCTACACAAGGGCCATGAAAATGTTCAGAGGGCTGGAACACCTCTCCCATGAAGAAAGGCTGAGAGTCTTGGGTTTGTTCAGCCTAGTGAACAGAAGTCCCTGTGGAGACCTTATTGTGACATTTCAATATTTAAAGGGGGCTTATAAGAAAGATGGAGAAAGATTACTTGTCTTGTAGTGACAGGACAAGAAGCAATGTTTTTAAACTAAAAAGGGATTGGTTTAGGTTGTATACAAGGAACAAAATCTTTAAAACCGAGGGCAGTAAGATACTGGAACAGATTGCCCTATCACTGGAAATGTTCAAGGTCAGGTTGAAGAGACCTTTGAGTAACTTGGTGGAATAGTGCCCCCTTGGTGCCCCTGTCCATAGCAGGGATGTTGGACTAGGCAACTTTTAAAGGTCCCTTCCAATCCCAACCATTCTATGATCCTGTGATTCTAAATATGCTAGTTTCTCTTTCCTTAATGTAACTGAACATTAGATATCTGCAATATATATGTCTAAAACTAGGCGAACTGAATCCTATCCATGGTATTTTTAATGATTAAATTGATAGATTTAATGCTGAAAAAAAAGAGAGATTAATAAGTGAATGGAAGATAGAATTAACTGGGATTCCTTTCAATACTTGAAAGTGCTGTTCAGGCAAGTGGAGACCTGGCATACATAATTGTTTTATTATTTAATTTTTTTTCCAAGGAAACATATGGGAAAAATATTCTCTTTAAATAAAAAATGTAGCTGAAGTAATATATTAAGACTCCAATGTTTCTATTACAGAAGAGGAAAACATGGAGGACTGAGTAGCACTTTGTTAGCATTTAAAGATATGACTTACATAAAAACAAACCAGACTTTGAGTGAGTTTTTCCTCCATGGTAAAATAATACATAATATTTTTAGATGGAATTACATAAATAGTATTTTTCCTGCTTACAGAATGTAGAAAATGTTTTCAGTAAATGAAGAAACTTTTACAACAAAAATCTTATTAGTGACAAAAAAACTGATTCTGAACTTTTGAAATGGTACTCAGTATGTGAAGCCTGCAGTTGCAGAAGTACATTACTGCCATTTGTCAGTTTGAAGAAGGTATATTTGAGAGATTATAAAATTTGTAGATGAGATTAGTAGTTTTTGTTAAATCCTTTGTTTGTAATTAAATATATATTTTTAATAGCTTTATCAATGATCTAGATGGGGTGTTTGAAAGCACCCTCAGTAAGCTTGCAGACGACACCAGCTTGGATGGAAGTGCTGACCTGCTTGCAGGTAGGAAGTCTCTGCAGAGGGATCTAGACAGACTGGATCAATGGACCGATGCCAGTTGTATGAGATTCAAAAAGTCCAGGTGCCATGTTCTGCACTTGGGTCACAGCAACCACATGAAGAGTTGGGGAAGAATGCCTGGAAAGTTACCTGGTGGAAAAGGACCTGGGCATATTGGTCAACAGATGCCTGACTATGAGCTGTCAGTGTGCCCAGGTGACCAAGAAGGTAAATAGCATTACCATGTATCAGAGATAGTGTGGCTAGCAGGACTAGGACTAAGCAAGTGATTGTGCCTCTGTACTCAGCACTGGTGAGGCCACACCTTGAGTACTGAGCTCAGTTTTGAGCCCATTGCTACAAGAAAGACACTGAATTTCTGGACCATGTTCAGAGAAGGGCAATGAAAGTGATGAGGAGTCTTATGATGAGCAGGTGAGGGAGCTGGGGTTGTTAAGCCTGGAGAAAATGAGGCTGAAGGGAGACCTTATTGCTCTCTGCAACTACGTGAAAGTAGGTTGTAGCAAGGTGCATGTTGGTCTCTTCTCTTAAGTAATGGGTAATAGGACAAGAGGAAATGGCCTTAAATTGAACTAGGGGAGATTAAGATTGGAAATTTCTTCACTGAAAGGTTTATTAAGCACTGGAACAGGGTGTCCAGGGAAGTGGTTGAGCCACCATCCCTGGAGGCTTTTAAAAGATGTGTAGATGTGGTACTTAGAGACAGTTTAGTAGTGGACTTGGCAGATTTAAGTTAATGGTTGGACTTCATGATCTTAAATGTCTTTTCCAACCTATATGGCTCTATGATTCTATGAATATAAGGTCCAAATTTTTAGCTTTTAATCAAAAGAGCTCTTGCTGATGTCATGGTTTGAGTTGGGCTCCCCACTAAACAAATGACAACTACTCTCTTTAACCTATCCCCCTTCAGAAGACAGAGAAAATGAGAAAGAGAGACTTACAGGTTAAAAACAAAATTAGAACTACTTTAATGAAATATTAAGAATAAAAAGATAATAACATTAATAAGAAAATAATGAAATATATACACTATATAGAAACTGTATCAGGCTTCCAGGATGACAATCATGCCCCTGGCACATACTAGGAAAGTCCCAGACTCGACTCAGCGATGGACAGGATCTGGATTCAGGAATGCACAGATTGAGATGAAAGGCAGACAAACAAAGTTCTCCTTGGGCACCAGCCATTGAAGAAGAGGCTGGCCCCTTTGATCCCTCAGCTTTTATACTGAACAAGATGCAGGTTGATTGAAATCCCCTGTTGGTCAATTTTGGGTCACATGTGCTGTCTGCTCCTCTCCACAGATGTGACCCCTCTATACTATTCTACTTCAGACTTGGTACATAAAAAAGTTAGCTTACCTTCATTCTTATAAAAGTAAATATAAGCAAAATCCTCTCTGCATACCATCCCTTGGTATTAACTATGAACATTAGATTTTATCTGCTAGAAGCAGACATTTTCTGAAAAATATGCGATTAATCTAATTTAGCTAGAAGAGACTTAAGTGAAAAGTAAAATTACTGAAAACAAAATCGGTTCTGTTTTACCTCAAGCCAGGATAATCCGCTCTTTATTCCAACCATTTGCATCATGCTCAGGTTGCTACTGTTTTTTTTCGAATCTTCAAATATATATACACACACGTGTATAAAGATCACTAATTTAGGATTTGTCTTTAAACACAAAAGTCCATTAAGTTAATTTAGTTCATAACTGCAGGTTTCCTTCTATGATAGCAGTCTCTAAGGGCAGGAAAAATGGTATGAAATTCATCACAATTTGCGCCCATGGGTAGCATGTCCATCTCAAAGAGTTTGCTGGGTGCCACTTGATGAAGCTAGTTCCAGTTTCATCACCACTAATTTATCCTTAAAATTACTTATTGAATACTGTTAGTATTATCATGGAATCATGGAATCAGGGAATTGTCAGAGTTGGAAGGGACCTCTAGAGATCATCCAGGCCAACTCCCCAGCTAAAGCAGGATTGCCTAAAGCACATTCCTCAGGACTGCATCCAGGCAGGTCTTGAAATTCTCCAGAAGAAGGGGACTTCACAACTTCTGCCAATGCTCTGTCACCCTCACCGAAAAGAAGTTTTCCTCATATTTGAATGGAACTTTCTGTGTTCCAGCTTGTGCCCGTTGCCCCTCATCCTGTCACTGGGAACCACTGAAAAGAATCTGGCTCCATCCTCCTTCAAACCACCCTTTAGATACTTGTAAGCATTAATAAGGTCTCCCCTCAGCTTTCTTTTCTCCAGGCTAAAGAGTCCCTGCTCCCTCAGTCTTTCCTCATAAGGGAGATGATCCAATCCCTTAATCATCGTAACATCATACAGCTCAAAATTAAGCATTCTCACCCTGGGTTAAATTTCCTTGACATAAACATTGAATTTCTCCATTCTTCAGCATCATCCACTAAGTACATCCGGGGCCCATGAATTGGTTTGCCTTTGCCTGAAGTGGGAAAAACCCCAACAATTTTCTCCAACAAGTTCCTTTCATGCATCACAGGGACTTTATCCCCTTCTACAATGTGTAAAAGGTCTGACTGTGTTGGACCAGCTTGACTGATGGATCCCCTGATGTTAACTAACCAGGTGACTTGTGCTAAATGCTTGCACCAATTTTTAAAAGTTCCACCATTGCTTTCAGGGTAGTTTCCAGTAGTCCATTACATTGTTCACTCTAGTGCATGACAGGGAATGTGATATACCCACTCAATGCTATGTTCTTTGGTCCATTTATGTACAAGATTGCTTTTAAAATTATTCCCATTGTCTGACTCAATTCTTTCTGGAGTGCCGTGTTGCCACAAGGCTTGCTTTTCAAGGTTTCCAACCATTTGGTTCTTGCACATAGCATTTACTCTGGTAGGTTTGAGGGAGTGTGATACAGTAAATTTGCTAACCTTCACCATACTTATATTTCAGCCATCATTCCCCATACCACAAAGGTTTTAACTGCTTAGCCTGCTTTGCACGTTTCACAGCTGTGGATAACCTATGCAATAGTGCCCATTGTTAAACACCCCTCCCCC
>VXBJ01003373.1:9769-38018 GCA_013400055.1 Nycticryphes semicollaris | reverse complement strand
CCATGAGCCAGCACTGGGCCCTTGTGGCCAGGAAGGCCAATGGCATCCTGGGGTGTATTAGAAGAGCTGTGGTCAGTAGGTCAAGAGAGGTTCTCCTCCCTCTCTACTCTGCCCTGGTGAGACCCCATCTGGAATATATTGTGTCCAGTTCTGGGCACCTCAGTTCCAGAGGGACAGGGAACTGCTGGAGAGAGTCCAGGCCAGAGCCACAAAGATGATGAAGGGAGTGGAGCATCTCCCATATGAGGAAAGGCTGAGGGAGCTCGATCTCTTCAGCTTGGAGAAGAGGAGACTGAGCGGTGACCTCTTTAATGCTTATAAATACATAAAGGGTGAGTGTCAGGAGGATGGAGCCAGGCTCTTCTCAGTGACAGGCAGTGATAGGACAAGGGGCAATGGGTACAAGTTGGAACATAAGTGGTTCCACTTAAATATAAGCAAAAAACTTTTTCACAGTGAGGGTAACAGAACACTGGAACCGGCTACCCAGAGAGGTTGTGGAATCTCCTTCTCTGGAGACATTCAAAACTCCTCTGGACGCGTTCCTGAGTGACCTGATCTAGGTGTTCCTGCTCTGGCAGGGGGATTGGACTAGATGACCTCTCAAGGTCCCTTCAAATCGCTGATATTCTGTGATTCTGTGATGCTTTCTTTGAATTTAAACCATTGCCCCTTGCTCTGCCAGTACTTGTCCTGTCTTTCAATAGAATAGAATAGAATAGTTGGAAGGGATCTACAACAATCATCTAGTCCAAGTGTCTGACCAATTCAAGGCTGACCAAAAGCTAAGGGTTTTAAACTAGATTTGAAGTGGGAGGTGTGTGTAACCAGCAGCAGAGATATGAGGGTCATTGATGGTCTAGAAACTATGGATGCACCTGGGAATGGTCAGGTAGAAGTTAAGGCTTCTTCCAGCAAAAGCGCATCAGGAGCAGCCCAGCTGAAGTGCTTCTGCACCAAGGTACACAGCATGGAAAAAGAATAGGAGCAGCTGGAAGACATTGTGCAGTAGGAAAACCGTGATGTAGCTACCATCACAGAAATGTGGTGGATTGGCTCACATGACTGGAGTGCAGCATTAGGCGGCAACAAACTCTTCAGCAGGGACAGTCAAGGAAGGAAAGGAGTGGGGTGGTTCTGTGTGTTAGGGAGTATTATGAATGTCAGGAACTTAATTGTGGAGACAACAGGGTTGAGTCTTTATGGGTAAGAATCAGGGGGAGGGACAACAAGGTTGATATTATAGTAGGAGTCTGTTATAGACTGCCCAACCGGGATGTAGAGGTAGATGAAATATTCTACAAGCAACTGGGAGAAATCTCAAAGTCATAGTCCTTGTCCTTGTGGGACACTTCAACCTGCCAGATGCTGGGAACACAATACAGATGAGGGGGAACAGTCTAGGAGGTTCCTGGAGTGTGCTGGGGATAACTTCCTGACACAGCTCGTGAGGGAGCCAGCTAGGGAAGGAGCCCTGCTGGACCTGCTGTTTGTAAGCAGAGAAGGACTTGTGGGGGGTGTGATAGCTGGAGGCTGTCTTGGGTGTAATGGTAATGAAATGATAGAATTTTTGATTTTTAGAAGCAAGGAGAGGGGTCAGCGGAACTGCCACCGTGGCTTCTGGGGGACAGACTTTGGTCTTTTCAGGAGTCTGCTTGACAGAGTCCCTTGGAAGGGAGTCCTGAAGGGCAAAGGTGTCCAGGAAGGCTGTATGTCATTCAAGAAGGAAGTCTTAAAGACACAGGAGCAGGCTTTCCCCAAATACTGAAAAATGAGCTGTTGGGGAAAAGACCAGCCTGGCTTAACAAGGAGATATGCTTACAACTTAGGGAAAAGAAAATGAGAGTTTATTGTCTTTGGAAGAAGGGACAGACCACTCAGGAATGATGCAGAGATGTTGTAAGGCTATGTAAGGAGAAAATTAGGAGAGCCAAAACCCAACTAAAACTCAACCTAGCTTTGGATGTTAAGAAAATAAAAAGCGTTTCTATAAATATATTAGTAGCAAAAGGAAGGCTAGGAACAATCTACATTCTTAAACAGATGAAGGTGGTAACATAGTGACAAAGGGTTAGGAGAAGGTACTTAATGCCTTCTTTGCTTCAGTCTTTAGTAGTAGAGTCAATTGTTCCCTGAGAACCCAGATCCCTGGGCTAGTAGATGGGGGCAGGGAGGAAAATGAAGCCCCCATAATCCAAAGGGAGATGGTGAGGGACCTGCTCCAACACCTGGACATACACAAGTCTATGGGGCTGGATGGGATCCACCCGAGGGTACTGAAGGAGCTGGCGGAAGTGCTTACTGAGCCACTGTCCATTATTTACCAGTAGCCCTGGCAAACTGGGGAGGTCCCGGCTGACTGGTGTCTAGCAAATGTGATGCCCATCCACAAGAAGGGCCATCAGGATGATCCAGGGAACTACAGGCCCATCAATCTGACCGTGGTGCCTGGGAAGGTCATGAAACAGATCATCGTGAGTTCCATTATGTGGCACACGATGGACTACCAGCCAATCAGGCCTAGCCAGCACAAGTTCATGAGAGGCAGGTCCTGCTTGACAAACCTGATCTCCTTCTATGGCAAAGTGACCTACTTGGTGAATGAGGGAAAGGCTGTGAATGTTGTTTACCTGAACTTTAATAAGGCCTTTGACTTGGTTTCCCACAACATTCTCCTGGAGAAACTGTCTGCCCATGGCTTGGACAGGAGTACTCTTTGCTGGGTAAAAATTGGATGGAGGGCTGGGATCAGAGAGCGGTGGTGAATGGAGTTAAACCCAGTTGGAGGCTGGTCATGAGCGATGTTCCTCAGGGTTTGGTATTGGGGTCAGTCCCCTTTAATATCTTTGCCAATGATCTGGATGAGGGGATTGAGTGCACCCTCAACAAGTTTGCAGCTGACACCAAGTTAGCTGGGAGTGTTGACCTGCTTGAAGGTAGAAAAGCTTTGCAGAGGAGTCTGAACAGGCTGGATTGATGGTCCAGGTCAATGATATGAGGGTCAATAAGGCCAAGTGCTTGGTCCTGCACTTGGGTCACAACAACCCCATGCAGCTCTATGGGCTTGGGAAAGAGTGGCTGGAGAGCTGCTTGGCAGAAAAGGAGCTGGGGGTGTTGGTTGTCTGTTGGCTGAATAAGAGCCGGCACTGTGTCCGGATGGCCAAGAAGGCCAACAGTATCCTAATCTGTATCAGGAATAATGTGGTGTGTAGATCTTAGGAAGTGATTGTCCCCCTGTACTTGGCTCTGGTGTCCAGTTTTGGGCCCCTCACTACAAGAAGGACACTAAGGTGCTGGAACAGGTCCAGAGAAGGGCAATGAAGCTGGTGAGGGGTCTGGAAAACAAGGAACTGGTGTTGCTTAGGCTGGAGAAAAGGGGGCTGAGATGTGACCTTATCACTCTCTACACCTACCTTTGAGGAGGTTGTAGAGATGTGGGTGTTGGCTTCTTCTCCCAGGTAGTAGGCAATAGACAAGAGAAAATGGCCTCAAACTGCACCAGGGGATGTTCAGACTGGATATTAGGAAAAATGTTTACACTGAAAGGGTTATTAAGCATTGGAACAGGCTGCCCAGATAGGTGGTTGAGGCATCATTCCCAGCAGCATTTAAAAGACAGGTAGAGACAGTGCTTAGAGATATGGTTTAGTGATGTTTTTTGTCAGTGTTACATTGATGGTTGGATTAAATGATCTGAAAGGTGTCTTCCAACCTAGACAATTCTATGAATCTACGGTTCTATGACCTTATTGTAGAAAGATATAACATTAGTTAGACAGGACTTTGCTTTATATATAAGCCCTCTTTAAGTACTGAAAGGCCACAACAGGGTCTCCTCGGAGCTTTCTCTTCTCCAGGTCAAAAAGCTGTAGCTTTTTCAGCCTTTCTTCATGTAAGAAGTATTCCATGCTCTACAATTTTTGTGGTCCTCTGCTGGACCTGCTTTTAGAGGTCCACCTCTGTCTTGTGTCAGAGATCCCAGAGCTGGATACAGTGCTCACAAGAGCAGAGCAGAGGGGGAGAATCCCCTCGCTTGACCTGATGGGTCACACTTCTTCGTATGAAGCCCAGGATATACCTGGTTTTGTGGGCTGCAAGTCCTGATTGGTGGCTCATGTCCAATTTTTCTTTCTCTAGTGTCTCCAAGACCTTCTCCACAGGACTACGTTCAATCCATTCGCCTCCCAGTCTATACTGATATCTGTTAATTTCCTCATGGGATATCAAGCCACTTTCCTAAAACCCAACCACAGGCTATGAGAAATGTTTCTGCAAGTTCTCTCCTATGTAGTTGGTTTTGGTCAGTATAATTGATGTTATTCAACTGGGTTAGTTAAACATTACTATTAAGAAGATTGCTTAATTAATTCCAATTTAATTTATCCCTTTCAGAACTAGATTGTAAACCCACTAGGTGCATATCAGATCATTTACTTTTCTAGAGTAAGGCCATCTGAAAAGTTACATGTTTGAATAACGGCTTGCTACTAGGAATAAGAACTTCATAGCTCAGAATTTCTGAAATATATCTATTCTTTTAAATTTGTTTTTTTAATAATGCAGGAATTAAGCCCAAGTAATTTTCATTGTAAATGGGTATTTCAGAACTTCTAAGTGAAAAGTTTAAAAGAATACATGAGAAAAAACAAAAGCTTAAATTTGGTCTTTTTATATACATGCTGTGTGATATCTGCCATTTCAAATATACTTCAATAATGGGGGGAAGGAACAAATCAAAACAAATAAAAATGTAACTGTACTGTGTTCAGAAAAAGAAGGTAAAAAAAGGAAATATCACAAATGAATGAAAAAGCATTTCAATTTCAAAAGAAACTAGGAACTACACAGAGGAAATTAACATGTTCTTCTGAAGATATAATGCTGAAAAAATATTTTTTAAAAAATTCTTTATTTTTGGTTACCAAATCTTGCATTAAAATTTAAGATCTTTCAGTTTGCAATGTCAAATATGCTATGAACAAGCTTCTTCATAGTAAAAGATGAGAAATACTTAATATGCAGTGAAAAATTTGGTATGTTCACCATCCCATGAATTTTTCTATCTTTAAAAGACAAATTCTACTCTCAGCATTCTTTCTTTGTTTTTAGTTCCTCTGTGATTGTAGAGAACATTTCTGAGCAAAGACTATGGTACATACTTTACTAACCAGTGTTTACTACGTAAACACAGGAGATGAAATACCAGATTGCATACAACATAAATACTAAAATAATTTACTAGAAGTTGCACAAGCTGTTTTTTATTTCTTGTTATAAATTCTTCTACACCAAATAAAAGTATGTGTGCAATAATATTAAAAAAGCTCACAAATGTTATTGAAAATGCCATATTATTGAAGTTTCCTGGACACTATTAAAATATTAAAAGCTAAACCTATCAGACTTCTTCCCATCAGATGTATTCCTTAAGTCAGTCACCACTGTAGTATGTGCCACCATGTTTCTCCCCTACCTCTGTATCTCTCACTTTTTTCCCCAATAAAATAAGTCCAAAGAGAGATCTCTCTCTCAAAGAGACCTTTTCTCCTTATTTTGTCTGTTATTTAATAGGTTTTTGAGGTTCTGTTTTGTTGTCTTTAAACATTATTTATCGTAAAGGAACCTGTTTGTTTTGAGTAACTGAGCTATTCAAATCTTTCTTACTAGATTTCTTCATTTTGTCCTTTATTTAAAACTGTGTAAATGGATTTGTGTCTGGTCATGATACCATGATGTAGATTTGATTTCCCACATCATAAGTTAGACCTGTGCAATGCATGTGCTAGAACATATGACTAAAAGCCACAAGAACCGGGTGCAGAGGGGCTGAGACAAGTAAAATATACTGAATCTGTCTCCTTTTCATCTCTTCTTTGGAAGTTTGATTCCTAAATGTGTCTATTCATCCTCAGCTTCAACTTTCTGAGGAAGCATGCATCAAAATCCTACACCAATGTCATGTAAATTGTTTTTCATTCTTGCGCAGCTCTCTGTGACAGCAGAACTCTGTCCCTGAGACCAGAATGATTGATCTTCCTATTCTGAAGAAACATGACCAATCCTTTGGCAGTCCAGCCCTTTAACAAATTCCTGCCACTAAAGTAAAATATTTCCTACTCTGGTAGTGGGAAGTCATGTTCCTGCATTTTCACAAGTAACCTCTGAATAATGCATTCCTCAGTTTTTCAAATGCGTAGTTTGAGGAACCTAGAAAGATCTGTTTTTCAGTGAGCTGATATTCAGTCTTTCAATTTAAGCTTTTTCATTTTGGTTACCTCAAATCACCAGGCGTATTCAAGAATGTAGACTGGAGTTTCTAGAATATCATATCATAAAATCCAAAGATAGCTAATTATTACATAGCTAGTTATTACATCACAAAACAACACAAAAGTTTTCTATTACTCTGAGCACACAGAAAAGTTGGAAGATAAACCGTGACAGCCACATACTCCTAGGAATCCTCTGTCAAGATGTTACGCTGGTTTAATTCTTGCATTTTTCCATGTGACTTAAAGCAGTTCTCCTTAGTTTGTAGTTGCTCAACAAGTGTAATTGATTCCCCAAAAGCTTTTAACAATCCTGTACCACAGTTTTCCACTGTGTTTAACTACTCTATTATACACATATTTAGGTACCAGACCTTACAGCCTACAGTACAGAGCAATGCACATTGCAGGGCAGCAAAATGAGATCATTGATTGTCTCCCTTAAGCCTAGCTGTCCCTTCTATCCTACTTTAGAGTCATTATGGGAACAAATTCCTGCAGCAGAGCGATTGTTTCTGACAAGAAAGAACTGTAGTCTTTGTGGTTCAAAGCACTAGATACATTGAAAGATAGATAGACAAATAAATAAATAAAAGCATGGGAAGTTAAATAAAATTCCAGTCCTTGTCCTTGGAATTCTCTTTCCTCTTCACTTCAAATATGTCTTCATTCATACTGGGAAAGCTGAGAGATAGTCAAATGGGCAAAGGTGCATATAAATAAATACATATGTGTATATATAGGCCTATAATTATTACCAACGGATTTAAACAATAAATGATCCCAAAAAGTGTCAGGAACTTTAAAATTTAAACTATAAAGAGACATGTTCTTGACTTATTCCCATCAGTCTCCTGCTGGACTGGAGAAGAAATACATGTTTATCAATGCCGACAGTAATTATCCAGGAAAAGAAAATGATAACCTTTATCATGTCAAGCTGTTTAAACTTAAAATATACAGCTTCTGAGGTGCTGTCAAGTACAGTTAACTAATAAGAGCTCTGCTGGAGTGTAGTGACAGTATGCTGACAAGCTCCAAGTCTGTGCAAGATTGAGGCAACTTAGAACCTTGTACCAATTATCTGTTGGATATATAACCGTCTTCTACAACTGTCATGTTTGAAGAAAGAGAAGTGAGAATGAGGAGAGATACCTTAATGAGACATGTGGTATCATGGTCTCTGGTGCTCTGAACTAGGCATGTGTCATACATACTGCCGAAGATGGAGAATCACTTCTACCTTCATCCTTCATGAGTTGCTATATATTTGACTGGCTGCATAGGTTGTCTCAAGGTGTGCTAGCTCAACTGGTTTTACAGCTGACAGAAAGCAGAGTAATGTTACTTGGTGCAGAAGAATCTATCACAAAACTGAGTATGATTGCAGACTGGCATGACATGAATCATTCTTTACACAACAAATAAATAACAAGAGTGAAAAATGAACCCAGCATGTTTTCTACCAGTCATCTGGCAGAATAATAGGAAAGTGTTGTAAATATTTACAGTTATAGTCTTTGGCAGTGAAATCATAGTAGGTATTGGTAGCAAGATGCAGCTTAGCAGGTCAGCCAGTTGCAGTTATTATTCTGGAAATATTGACAAAAATGAGAGCAGCAAAAAAGTTGTCCGGAAAAATTTGAAAACCTCAGTATTATCTAATATATCTAATAATCTGAAATTTTTAGTCTTGGTATGAATTTTTTATTAATATTTGTTGCAGAAACAATTGAAATTCTGTAGGCTTGGAATATTAATATTTTAAGAGGAACGTTAACCTTGAGTTAAAAAGTTATTTTAATATATATAAAAAATCTATGTTGGAAACAAATACTTTAACTAATGCTGCAACTAATAATTTTCATTGCCAAAACCCTCCTACATTAAACACACATAAATCCCCAAAGCTATTTGTGTATAGAAATAGATAGATTAAGCTTCTGAATAGTTTACTTAACATAGTGAAACTGAAATAAAGAGGAGGTGAACCATTTCAGGATATCACTCCTACCCCTCAACTCTCAAAAGCAAAGTAACCAAAAATAATGAAATGCTTTCTAATTCCAAGCAGAAGTTCAAGGAGGCAAATTGTCTCCTCTTCTTTGGAGTACTGTGTCCAGTTCTGGGCCTCCCAGCTCAAGAAGGACAGGGAACTACTGGAAAGAGTCCACTGGAAGGTTATGAACATGATCAAGGGACTGGAGCGCCTCTCTTATGAGGAAATGCTGAGAGACCTGGGTATGTTTAGCTTGCAGAATACTGAGAGGGAACGTCTTCGGTGCTTATAAATATCTAAAGGACGGGTGTCGAGTGGATGGGGTCAGGCTCTTCTCAGTGGTGCCTGGTGACAGGACAAGGGGCAATGTATACAAGCTGGAACACAGGAAGTTCCATCTGAACATGCAGAAAAGGTTTTTTACTTTGAGGGTGCCAGAGCACTGGAACAGGCTGCCCAGAGAGTTGGTGGAGTCTCCTTCTCTGAAGATAATCAAAAGCCTCCTGGATGCGCTCCTGTCTAACCTGCTCTAGGTGAACCTGCTTTGTCAGGGGGATTTGACTAGATGATTTCTGAAGGTCCCTTCCAACACCTCCAATTCTGTGATTCTGTGGTTCTTTATCTGTGAGTTAAACCCCTATCCTATTTCTTAATTGCAGCCAACCGTTGACATTTGAAAATAGTATGAGACAATCCCAATCTGGAAAAACTCTGATTAAAAAATATCCTTCAAATCAAATCACAGTTCTTTAAGTAATTTACAGTTCAAGAACATTCATGATATTCTTTTCCCATTGTTATTTCTTCTACCTACTTTTCTAAGAAAGGCTTATACTTTGGAAAGAAATTATTGTTTTGGTTGAAATATAAGAATAGCCATTAGAAATACTAAGAGAAAATACATTTGCACTTGCTGAGCCCACTAGTAAAAAAATATACTGTTATTTGGTAAGTTGTATATTGCAACTTCTGTTGTACTTAATAATAGCAATATAAACTTGGACTTAACCTTCCATTGTTTTGAATATCTCACAGTAGTTTCCTTATTGTTTAATTATAACATTTGGTAAAAGATTTAAGATATTTCTTTTAACAAATCTCTGCCCATGCAACTACCTGAAATGTGAATTTCCCAGGTCAATTTTTTTTTTCATTTTTTCTATTCCTAGAATTATGTTAAACCATTCTGAAATTAATTCTAAAATGCTAAAAATGCTGTGGAAAATTATCTTTCACTGACCAGGTATAATAACTTAGAATGATGAAAAATGCCATCCCGTGTAACCTGCTCTAGGTGTAGCTGCTCTGGCAGGGGGAGTTGAGTAGGTAATTTCCAGAGGTCTCTTCCAACTCTTGTCATTCTGTGATTCTGGGATTTAACATGACAGAGAAAATCCTCTTCATGGTGCTTTATAGAATTCAGGAAACCAATCCCTGTTGAAAAGCAATTCTCCTTTAGAATCATGGAAACAGAATCGTCTAGGTTGGAAAGGACCTTTAAGATCATCTAGTCCAACCGTTGACCTAACTCTGACAAAAAATCATCACTAAATCATATCCCGAGCACCATATCAACCTGTCTGTTGAATACCTCCCGGGATAGTGCCTCAACCACTTCTCTGGGCAGCCCATTCCAATGCTTAATAACCCTTTCTGCATAAAAAATTTTCCTGATATCCAATCTGAACATCCCCTGGTGCAACTTGAGGCCATTTCTTCTTGTCCTATCACCTGTGACTTGTGAGAAGAGACCAACACCTGGCTTTCTACAACCTCCTTTCAGATAGTTGTATAGAGAGCGATAAGGTCTCCTTTTAGCTGCCTTTTCTCCAGGCTGAACAACCCCAGCTCCCTCAGCCTCTCCTCCAGATGGCTTCATCTCGAGAACCCTCACCATCTTTGTTGGACTTCTCTGAACCCNTCTGAACATCCCCTGGTGCAACTTGAGGCCATTTCTTCTTGTCCTATCACCTGTGACTTGTGAGAAGAGACCAACACCTGGCTTTCTACAACCTCCTTTCAGATAGTTGTATAGAGAGCGATAAGGTCTCCTTTTAGCTGCCTTTTCTCCAGGCTGAACAACCCCAGCTCCCTCAGCCTCTCCTCCAGATGGCTTCATCTCGAGAACCCTCACCATCTTTGTTGGACTTCTCTGAACCCTCTCCAACACCTCAATGTCTTTTTTGTGTTAAGGGACCCAAAACTGGACACAGTACTCCAGGTGGGACCTCACCAGTGCCAAGTACAGGGGGACAACAACCTCTCGAGTCCTACTCACCACTCTTCCTGATAAAGGCCAATATACTGTTGGCCTTGGCAACCTGGGTACACTGCTGCCTCATGTTCAGCTGACCAACACCCACCAGGTCCTTTTCTGCCAGGCAGCTCTCCAGCCACTCTTCCCCAAGCTGCATGGTGTTGTTGTGACCCCAGTGAAGGACCTGGCACTTGATCTTGTTGAACCTCATCCCACTGGCCTTGGCCCATTGATCCAGCCTGTCCAGATCCCTCTGCAAAGCTTTTCTACCCTCACACAGATCAACACTCCCACCTAGCTTGGTGTCATCTGCAGACTTACTGAGGGTGCACTCAATCCTCTCATCTATGTAATTGATAAAGATGTTAAAGAGAATCAGCCCCATTACCGAACCCTCGGGGACACCACTCGTGACTGGTTGCCAACTGGATTTAACTCCATTTATCACAACTCTCTGGGCCCGGCCCTCCAGCCAGTCTTCAAACCAGTGGAGATTACTCCACTTGGAGTACTTGGGCAGCCAGTTTCTCCATGAGGATACTGTGGGATACTGTATCAAAGGCCTCGCTAAAATCCACGCAAACAACATCCACAGCCATTCCCTCTATTTTTTATCAAATCCATTCTTGGAATGTTTCCTCAAGTAAATATCTCTTTTATAAGCCTCAGTCTTGATCAAAATCTATTCTGTTGAGGAAAAAGAAGATATGAAGAAAGTTGAAGACATTGTAATGGTGTGTTCCAGGTGCTAGCTAAAAACAAGCACGTATATTTCTTCTTGTCAATAGCACAGCAAAGATAAACCAGCCTCCTAGGGAAAACCCACCTGTGCACTCCTCTCTCGCATCTGGGAGTACAAAAGAGCAAACATCTGAAGGCAGAACACTAAAGTTGTATCTTAACCCTGTGGGAGAATTTGATGCAGACACTAGTGAGGCTGAGATTGTCTGTTTAAAGAGTGTAAAAACTTCTGAGTTGTTTGACTTCTACATTTTTAACAATAGGTTAAATATAATGGGGCAGAGATATTAAGCAGCCAAAAATCAGCTAAAATTTAATTACTAAATTTAGCTGATAGATTATATCTGGATGTTAGATTCTCAGCTTTTATGCTTTTTCTCTCTCCAGTATAAGGTTGTCATATTCTGTGGCATTCTTTATCAGTCACAATTAAGCTTAGAACCTACCTGAAGACTTCAGACTGGATCTGATCACTGTAATAGCTTTCTCCAGAAAAAAAAGAACCCACCACCACCCACCCACCCCACACCCCCCCAAAAAAAAAAACCCAAACCCCAAACCAAATAAAATCTAAAAAATCCCCAACAGTGGGGAACAAATTCAAAATGAGTGTTATTGTGATATATAGAACTTCAAGGCCAAAAAGTTATATTCTTGCCCTTATGAATAGCATTCATGGGCTAAGCTGATTGCACATTCCTCAGGTAGCTGATGGTACCTGTGCTGTGGTCTGTGAGGTTGCACTCAGAGCATCATTATGATGACAAAGCCAATCCACAAAACATCACCAGAGAGACGATGCTTTCTGCATCATGTCTATAATGATAGTAATCAATGTTTCTGCATGACAGCTCATTCAGCTGGGGTACTGAATGTGAAATCTGCCAACTTAGAAACGTAGACTGTGCTGGGTTACAAGATATATCTTCCCATGCTCTTTTTCATTCTAGGCTCTTTACTTTCTTTTAGATATTCTATTTTGATTCTTCTCATACTATAGTCAGTGTTTGCATTTCATGTCATAGGTTAGCTTTACTAATGGGACACCTGAGCTCTGTATCTGATTCTTCCTTGTCTTCAGTTGTACATGGGTGTTACTCTCTCCAGAGATGTCTCTATTTGAACACTTTTCAATTTTATGTGGCAAAACCAGATTCGGGACCAAGAAAACTAATCAACATTGAAAATCAAAGATGCAAAAATTTTGACCTGGGTTATAATTTTTTATAGTTCATGATCTCATAATTTTCTCTTATAATTTTATCTTATAATTTTAAATTTGTTCTTGACATCACTGGAAGTAATACTTGACAATAAGGGGTGGATATATGAAGAAGACTTAAGCATCAGTATGCCTAACTTAGAGATGCTGTTCCAGAAGGTATAATATGAACTCCATTGCATGGGGAGAGATGACTCAAAAACCAGAATTCAGTTAAGTGACAATCCGTATCAGTAGGTTGCTAATAACCACTGGGTATATACGTAGCTGTTATTGTTACTTATTAAATGTGGTTTGTAAAATAAAGACTTTATCCTTTGCACAGACATGAGTAATGCAGTAATAAGACAAGGAAACCTACAGCCCCATTGCTGGAGAAAAGCCAAAAAGACATCTTCTGTGCATTGAGAGAACCAGTCAGCAAGAAATTATACAATTTCATTTTTAAAAAAACAGATGGAGTAAAAATCAAATGGACAAAAAATAATTCCTCAGCCAGCTACACACAAATAAAAACTTTGTGGCAATGTATTTAAAGAACATTCATGTATCTGACATCTTAATTTTAAGTAATGTAATTAATTAAAATTAAATACTTTTGCTTAATTTTTTTTTCCTGTTAGTTTTACTTCAAGTAAAGTGAAGTAAGCTAGAACTGTAGGTGTCAGGTGATATTGTTCATATCTAAGAAAACCAAAATGGGCTGCTGTTCAAGCTAAAAGTTTATTTAGCTCAGTATCATGACTCTCTAACAATGGTCCACAATGGACCTAGGAATGGTTTAGGAATGAATTTAAGCAAAAGTATGCAGTAATAGTTCCCCAGACTATTCCTCTAGTCTCAAACAAATTGTAGTTCAGGGACTTTCTGACTCAATGGGGATGTTTTCATACTTAATAGCCCGCCACAGATCTTTTTCTTTGATTTAAACCAGATACTTCTTGAGCCTTAGTGGCTTTTTAGCATGCGGCCTTTGGAAAGCAACTCCACAGCTCAATTATATGAAGTACAGCTTACTGTTCTTTCTTTTGAACCAGCACCTTGAGCTTTGCGTACCACCCATTAGTTCCTGTACTTAATAAGATTGTGGACAACCATCAGCTATTTGCCTTCTTTATATCACTTGAGATTTTATAAATAGAGTCCAGCAGGTGTAAATATAATCGTTACTTAAATGACTAGACCCATTTGGGTGCCAGCCTATAGAATGATGGTGCTTGATGTAACACAGTTCATGATAATGCAGAAATGTAGAGAGAACGTACGTACAAAAGAGATAAATCAACTGGAAAAACTGGTTGGTCTATCTGGACTAAATGAATAAGCAGTTTTTAAATTATGGTTTTGGAAATAACTGGTAATCTGATTTTGCAATGAAAAGTCTCAAGTCATAGCCCTGCTGAAAGCAAAGAATGTTTGCTGTTGCTTTCAGTGACTAGTTTCACCATGAAGTTTCAATGTTATTTCTAGTGATCAAAATGTGCTATATCTATGGTGACATGCCAAACTAGCACTACAAGTACCTTTGCTGAACATTGTGTAGAAAGAAATTTTCATACCAGTATTTTCATATGTCTGTATTAATGGTTTTAAACGTTTATTGTGGCCACAGACTCTTAGATGATGCTACTATATTTTCCGCAAACTTATTGTGTGGTTCACAACCAGGCTGATCATGACAGATATTGCAGTATCATGTTGAGTGTAACTCATGGGATATTTCTACAGGCTTCAAAAATAAACTCATATTAATCATTTTTAAGTTGCCTGACTCCTCTCAAATTAAAAGGAACCGGGATTCTATTGAATCTTTCAAGATTATTGGAAAGAGATGTGGTCTTAAGACCTAACCAAATAATTTTACAGGGAGAAAAAAAAAGTATTAATATTACTTTAGTTACTCTAGTAAACATTTCTGACATTGACCACATTATGCCTAACAGATCAATAATTTTCAGTTACTTAATTATCTGGGTGACTGCATTTGCCAATTGAAACATAAATAAATGTCTTACCTGATCAAATACCGTATAGAGGTTGAGAGAATTGCTTCAAAAGAATAGTGTTTTGGTCTTAAGAAGTCACAGTGTTTTCTACAACGCTGACTACTTGACATTTTTTATGTAAACTGATTTAATTTTTTAAGCATTGCTATTTCAGAAGTGACATTAAGGAGCAGTTAGCTGTACCATAAGAGAATCACTCAAATGGTGCTGTATCCAAGCTTATTTTCAAATTCTCTTGAAGAGAATTTAAACACACAGCAAATGTGTAGAAGTTGGATATACATAAAAGTCAGGGCTGCTGCTGCATTCTACATTCTGTGATGTCATTCTAAAGAAACTTGAATATGATAAATTAAATTAACCAAATAGGCAAAAAAAATTTAGACAAGTTTAGATCTTAATTTTATAAATGACCCTATGAGAAAATAATCCCTAACTCAAGGAGTTCCTAATTTTTTTTGTGTTTAAACAGAGAAGGATACTACAGAGACTACTATCACAGTAATGCTATAAAAAGCAAGACTCTCTTGGCATTCAGAAGTAACTGGTTTCCATCCTAGACTTTTAGTCTTATTAAAAGAATATATTTCATATAAAATTATTACAGTAAAGCCAACCAAAGCACTACACTGTTTGTTTGCAAAGGCATGGAATGCAATGGTCCAATTCGTAAGCTCCTTTTGGAAAATGAAAATCAATAAAATCTCACCAGGATATGTAATTTTTATGGAAAATTTAGAACAAGTAGAGAAATTCCCTTGGTGCTGCCATATTTGCAAAATGAAATGATACACTGCACTTCAAGAGTTACTTTCTTCTGGATGTTTGCTGAAATAAGTAGAAATACCAGGCACAAGGTACATAGATAAGAGTAAAATTTCAAGATTTCTGAATCTCTTCACTATACCCTGCAGAAAAGCTACAATACCACTGCTGATAATGAACCATCACACAATAGCGCATATCCCATTAGAAATGCTCACACTTTGAGGCACTATCTGAAAAAATAGTAAGCCATCACATCCAGGAATTTGTTGGGTTTTTTGTTTGTTTGTTTGTTGGTTTGGAGTTTTTTTGTATGCTATTTCTGAGGTTGTGGGCAGACTGCTCTGCCTAATTTTGAAGTCTGTTTTGGAAAGGCTAAAATTGGAAATGGTTCAGAGAAGAGTTACTGGAATGATCTGTGGTCTGGTCTAGGAAACAAGTCAGGAAACATCAAAGAACATTCAGGTAATTGATTTATCAAAAAACAGTGGTTAGAAATTGAAATATAATAAGATCCAATGCCTAGAAGATAAATAACGGTACATGGAGGGCACAAAGCACTGGAGGAGCACTTCAAAGAGATTGAAATTTTTTTGCTAAAGGCAATGCTCTCCTGACTACAAAAAGGTACAGTTAAGTGCCTTTTCTATGATATTTAGAGGAAAAGAGAAAAGCCTAACCTGAAAATATTTGTTTGGCATGCACTATATAAAGGATCCAACTTCAGACTGGTGAGGAGAAAAAGTATCTTAAGCTGAAATACTTCAATAAACTTGCTCCCTAGGACTACTGAGTGCAGATTTTTGACTTCAGGAATCTACTTGATAAGGTACTGTGGGATGAAGCCCTGGAAGGAAGAGGGGCCCAAGAAAGCAGATTAATATTCTTCAGTCTCTTTCCTACATGCAGAGTGTAGATCTGTTGAGCATTATTTATAATTGGAATTGTAAAAGCAGCCTATTATTTTATATATATTTTTTTTTAATTTCTGTGTGTGTGTGTTGTAAGAGAGATATCTAAAGGTATCCCTTAAAGAGCTGTAACACAACAGGTATTTCACACTTTGCTTTGCTTCATTTGATTGATGTACCTGGCTTCAATAGCCACATCACCACTAAGGATAAGGAAACAAGAATCTACTTTAAATAAAAGGATAATATCAGTCTTTTTAAATGGAATTTCTTCTGCTGTTACACTTTTTCACTATCACCTGACTCATTGATTTATGATCTGTTTTACTGAGATCTGTGATTCTTAACATTTGCCTGAGATGCTGCTATCTATCTATCTATCTATCTATCTATCTATCTAATTATCTGATCAACTATCTCACAGTATTGGATATTGGTAAGGACTATCAATTTCTTTTGAGGGTAACATTCAAATACAAATGAAAATGGATTGTTTACTGGTGTCATCATTAGTACTTATAGCTGTCTGAATTACTGTGCTTATTGAAACGTAGCAGTAGCTACTGTGCTAGGTAAATGAAAATATTCATAACTTTTGAGTGCTGTGAACTGAGAAGATGTTAGATATTCAAACATACAGATGCTATATATGCTATTCAGGGAGTAATGCTCTATTTTTTTTTTCCAGGCTATGCATTAGGTTATCAGCACCACCAAACATAAAAGGTGAAAACAGATTTATGATTGACATGCAAGACCGCAGCTTAGGTCATTGTGCCCCAGACAACTGAAATTACACTCGTGCTTCTCAGCACAGAACAACCCACCTTTTTATTACAGTAGGGGAAAAAGACAAAACAAGTTGGCAGATTGCTCAATAGAAAGTCTCCTGATACAAATGCTTTGTTCCTTTCTGAATGATATCTTGGAGTCACTGCATAATTGCTGCCTTCTGGAATTTTGGATACTGAATAGATTTGCTACTGTAATTTATTTGTGTATTGGTGTTAAACGGTTTCAGCTAAACCATATTTATTGCAGGTGATATGAAAACAAGAGGGCAGGAATTTGGGTAGACTGTATTGTTATGCGCCACCTAGATTTATAGGTAAATAGTCTGAAAGGAGACCTATGAAGTGCTATGGCTCTAATGCCCTTATCAAAGTTTATATTAGTTGTCTGAGCAGCTCAGATTCCCCCTTGTAAAATAACATATCCACAATATGAATGTTGTGCATCCAGTCTAAATAATTTAATATAATATATTTTCTGAATCAAGGTGAACGAAATTTATTACAATAAGTGATGAAAGTGTTATTATATTTAATACAAAGTCCAGCCTTTGAACAATCAAATGTCTGAAAATTCATACAAAGTTACACCCAGATTCCATATATATGTATGTATGTAAATTCAGCATCCTGTTCCTGGGCAAACTGAGATTGGTATGCAGATTTTGCAAAACTCAGTTCTATGCTTTTCTGGTTAGTGTATGTTCCTTGACAGAAAGTCAGCAAACTGTCAGAGTTCGCTTTATTAGAGCAATATGGCTTCATTTTGGAGGAGCATTCCTCAGAATTTTAAGGACCTGTCAAAAGGAATTAACTTTATTAATTACTAACATTAGATTCTGAACTGAAGCCACATAAAGTAATTCCAGGAAATAAAAAAAAAAAAAAAACCACAGGAAAACTGCTGTCTTTCATTTTGGACAACGGTGTGGAAACAAGCTGTATTGCTTCTGTTGTGCTATGGGAATTTAGACTTTCAAAAATTTGCAATTTTTTGGCTAGATTGATTGCATTGCTTGAGATTTAGTATATTCAGAAAGGGAAATGTAGACATGATGATATCAGTTACAGATTATAAAAAAAATGCACGATCATATAAATTAATAGTGTCTGATATTTTAAGTACGTAGAATAACCCTGTGTGCCTGTAATAAATCCTGAAATAAATATAACAGCTTAGTCACAATGCTTTATTTAATGATGCATATAAAATGAATTAACATAGAAATAAATAATTGTATTTCCTTGCTATGTGAGCATATGATGTAATTAAAAAGATATATAGAGAATATAAACTAGCTAAAAGGATGAAGCTGACTCCATTTAGATTCTGTGAAGTCAGTATATTCAATAATGTTAATATTTACTGATATTATTGTACTAACATATACCAGTCCCACACAGGATCACATTTAATGATAGCGGAACTGTTATTTATATGAATAGTCTAAATAGTCTAAGATAATTTATTTTAAGCCTGCAGATAGCAAACTGACTTCAAAATGATACATGGACTGCCATAGTTATGAGATCTACCACTATAAACAGTAGTATTTGCCACCACATTCCTGCCAAAGGTGTCTGAATATTTGGTGTGCAGGGAAAAACATGAGAAAAATATAAAATGGGAGGGATGAACAAATTCTTAGCTTAATTTGAACGCAGATGCCAAGGATTGTGGAGGTACCAATGCCATCAGTGCACTCTTTTGTATGTGATAATTTTTTTTTTTCAGAATGAGGTGGTTTTCAGGTCATCCTGAAGTGTACATATGTTGGTTTCAGTATATTTTATTTTCAAGAAAGATCTAAAAAACCCCCTCCTTTCACTAAAGTCATTCTGTCCTTGAACAAAATGAGCCCTGGTTTGTTGTATGTGCTTGTAGCAAGAAAATAGTTGTTGTTTTTGTATTGTGTGTAATCTTTATGCAATTCTAAATATTCTTATAAACTGCATCTAAGTTCTCTTATGCTTCTGATGCATCATATCCCAAGCTATAAAGAAAATAATATAAGGAAATATGTCTGGTTTTCAGAAGTAAGAGGTTTCATAATTGATACAATATCAGTGGAACAAGCCACCTCTTAGCTTTTGAAGATCTCATTTGTAAACCTGACAGTAGGTCTACAGTGACAGGCAGAACAAAAACTAGCAGAAAGGTAGCATTTGATTCCAGGATGTATTTAACTCAGTTCAGACTTCAGTGTATTAGAACTTACTGCACAATAATAACTAGGTTTGACAAAGGTAGGTGGACATTTCTCTTTACACTATGACTTGTACAAGTAAAATGTATTGTTTATGACTGCCAACCTTATGGAACATATTTAAAAAATGTATCTGCATGAGGAAAAGATATCAGCAAATAATCTTAGGCTAAATTCTAGGTCTGATATTAATTTGCTCATAATTTTGTATTTTTAGTGGTATTGTTCAACAAAGGGCTTTTGTTTTGGTTTTGCTTGGGTTTTTTTTGTTTTTGTTTTAACCCTTCTGTGCTTTTATAAACATTTAAGTTAAATGGATTGTGTAATTTCTAATAATAAGTTTATAGATAATCAATATTTATTTTTAGGAATTTTTCTAGATATTTGTTCTATGAAATATTTAAAGAAACAGAAGATCTGCTCTGAAATCAAATGGTCGATAATGCTGCAACTGTATATTTTCTATTCTATTATATTATATTCTAACTCTATATTTTGTAAATTCATACAGAACTTGGAAAACTAGCAACATTTTTAAGCACAGAACAGAACTATACAAAATGAAAATAAAATGGAATTGCATTGGAAGTTTTTTCAAATTCTTTCTATTTCTTTTGGTATGATGTACATGCCTGTAAAAGGTAACACTGAACAGAAGCAGTGACTTCAAGGTCTGTCCATCCAGCTGGCATTTAGATATCATGAATCATTTAGAAATCAAGCCCAAATCAAAGTGCCTTTCAGCAGTGAGATTACCTTTTTTTTTTTTTTTTAAACAAACAAACAAACAAACCAAACAAAAAACCAAAACCCCAAATTCAACAAATATATAGTTGGTATTGAAAGCCAATTGTTACACTGTATTGTTTTAGCTGCAAAGAAGATAAGAAGATTAATTGACTGCAGCATGTGATCCATGACTTCTTAGTCAAACAGAGATTTCAATGAAGGTTTGAGCTCAGAACTATCTACAGAACAGAGGGATATTTTTTTAATCTTCCGTTTAATGTATTTGCATATGCTAAAAATAAAAATAAGGAAATATCCCTATGCAAAATTTGGTGAAGTGTTACATAAAGGAAGACATTTTCATATATTAAAATGTAATTATGTAGATATATAAAAAACCCAACCAGGAAGAAGTACTTATGTGTAAAAAGCAGCAAATGGCTGATCCTACTTAAGACACTGCAAGCTTTGTCAGCCTTAGCAAAGACAAAAATATGAAGAAAAAATTGCAGAAACATTTTTATACATTGCTTATGTCGGACTTAGAGAAGTCCACATAGGTGAGACTTTCACTGCTGCTTCAGATAGGCAGATAGGCTCACAATTTCTCATCTCGGATCCAACCAGAAACGTCTCAAGCCGCCCACGCTCCTGGGGTTCAGCACCATGGATAGCACCGCGCGATCCCCCTTATCTTTCCGAACAGGAAACGTGTTGGAGTCTCACATCAGAGCCTGTAAAACAGGATACGGCTTTTGTTGTTGTTGTTGTTGTTGTTAGCATATCTACTTCTTTGTTTTCAGCAGGTGGAGAGGCTTCAAACGTCAAAAAACACGCCAGGCTATTTTTTCATGCTTGTTGAGGAAATGCGTCCGTTTTTTTCTCTAGGCAATATGCAAAAACAGAAAATGACTTTTCAGTAATTGCTTTTGTTTGAATAATAATGGCTTCTGGCATGGACAGTTTCTGCTGTATAACAATCAGGTGGGTGAAGATCCTAATGCGTTTCCTGAATCTTTGCATTTAGAATTGATTGCTTGTTTAAAAATGAAAAATGTAGCTAGACACAAACCTATAAGCCAGAGGAACACTGTCCTCAGGCTGAAGCCTTATGATGAAGCTGATAATTCATTTTAATCCACTCATATGCTACTCTTATTAACAGGAAGACAGATTTTCTGCAATGTTTATTACTCAGAAAGTTTATCACTGACAGATGTCTTTCTGAAATGGTACTTTATTAAACATCTTCAAGTATACTAGTAAAAGTGTCATTTAATGCTATGGTTTACTATTATCATAGCTATCAAAATATATTATGCTACACAACAGTGATCTAGAATTAAACAATATGAAAGCAATTACTTATATATTAAAAATATCCCATTGAAATTAACTAGCAAATTTAAATGGCTTAAATAATTAGAAAAGATGGAAATAACCCAAAAAGCATATGGGAAAAGGCATAAAAGACAGTTCTCTTAAATTTTATAGAACAAGAAAATCATATGAATCTCTATTTAGTATGGTTTAATTCTACACACCTTGCCCACATGGATACTCCAGAAGACTTTTCTGATCTTAATATCGTATTGATCCACAGGGGTTGCATGCCTGCAAGGCTATGATCTAATTGGCATCATGGAGACATGGTGAGATGGCTCCTGTGACTGGAGTGTTGGAATGAAAGGATACAGGCTCTTCAAGAAGGACAGACAGGGGAGATGAGGAGGGAGTGTCATCCTCTATGTCAATGACCATGCTGGAATGCTTGGAGCTCCAACACAGCAGGGCATAAGCAATCCAGAAGGTTCCTGGAATGCAATGATAATAACTTTCTCCAAGTGACAGAGGAGCTAAGGAGGATAGGTGTTATGATGGACCTTGTTCTCACAACAAGGAGGTGCTAGTGAGGAATCTGACACTCAAGGGTAGTCTTTGCTGCAGTGAGTACAAGATGGTGGGTTTCAAGATCCTTAAGGCATCAAGCAGGGGGCATGGTAAGCTCGCTACCCTGGACTGCTAGAGAGCAGACTTTTGACTCTTCAGGAATCTACTTGATAGAGTACTGTGAGATAAAACCCTGGAGGGAAGAGGGGCCCAAGAAATCTGGTTAATATTCAAAGATCACCTCCTCCAATCTCAGGAATGACATATCCCAAAAATAAAGAACCTGGCAAAACAGGCCAGGAAGGCTGCATGGGTGAACAAGGAGCAGCTGGACAATCTCAAACTCAAGAAAAGAACCTTACAGAAGGTTGAAGCAAGGACAGGTAGATTGGGAGCAATGCAGAGAAATTGTCCAAGCAGCCAGGGATCAGGTTAGGAAAATAAAGGCTAGATAGAATTAATTCTGGCCAGGTATGTCAAGGGCAACAAGGAAAGCTTCAACAAGTATATTGGTGACAAACGGAAGACTAGGGGAAATGTGACCCCTCTCCAGAAGGATGTGGGAGACCTGTTCACCCGAGACATAGACAAGGCTGAGGTACTCAATGACTTTTTTGCCTCCGTCTTCACCAGCAAATGCTCTAGCCACACTGCCCAAGTCACAGAAGGGAAAAGCAGGGACTGGAAATGAGGAACTGTCCACTGTAGAAGACCAGGATCGAGACCCCCTGAGAAACCTGAAGGTCCCATGGGACCTGATGAAATCCATCCATGGGTCCTCAGGAAACCGGCAGGTGAAGTTGCTAAGGCACTGCCCATCATATTTAAGAAGTCGTGGCAGTCCTGTGACTGAAACTGGAAAAGGGAAAACGTAACTCGCTTTTTCAAAAAGGGAAAAAAGGATGATCTGGGTAACTACAGTCCAGTCAGTCTCACCTCTGTGCCTGGCAAGATCATGGAGCAGATCCTCCTGGAAACTATGCTGAAGAACATGATAAATAAGAAGGTGATTGGTGGCAGCCAACATAGCTTCACTAAAGACATATTGTGTCTGATGCATTTGGTGCCTTTCATGATGGCATCACAGCATTGTTGCATAAGGGAAGAACAACTGACGTCATCTGCTTGGGCATGTTCAAAGCATTTGATGCTGTCCTATATGACATTCTTGTATCTAACTTGGAGAGGCATGGATTTGATGGATGGACTGCTTAGTGGATAAAAAATTGTCTGCGTGGCCTACTTAAAGGGTTGCGATGAATGAATCAGTGTCCAAGTGGAAACCAGTGATGAGTGGTGTTCTTCAGGTGTCAGTACTGGTGCTGTTTAACTTCTTTGTTGGTGACATGGACAGTAGGACCGAGTGCACCCTCAGCAAATTTGTTAATGACAATAAGCTGTGTAGAGTAGTTGACACACTGGAGGGAAGGGGTGCCATCCAGAGGGACCTGGATAGGCTTAAGAGATGGCCCCATGCAAACCTCCTGAAGTTCAGACAGGCCAAATGCAAGGTCTTTCATGCAGGTCAGGCCAATAGCAAGCACAAATACAGGCTAGGCAGAGAATAGAGTGAGACCAGCCCTGTGGAGAAGAACTTGAGGATGTTGATTGATGAGAAGCTCAACATGACCCAGTAATGTACAACTGCATCCCAGAAAGCCAACCACATCCTGGGCTGCAGCAAAAGAAGTGTAGCCAGCAGGTTGAGGGAGGTGATTGTCTCCCTCGACTCTAGTGAGATCCCACCTGGAGTACCGTGTACAGCTTGGGGTCCCTGAATGTAAGAAGGACAAGGACCTATTGGGGCAAGTCTATAGTAGGGCCACAAAGATGATCAGAGGGATGGAGCACCTCTCCTGTGAAGACAGGCTGGGAGAGTTGGAATTATTCAGCCTGGAGAAGAGAAGGCTCCAAGAAGACCTTATAGCAGCCTTTCCATACTTAAAGGGGGCCTGCAGGAAAGATGGAGAGGAACATTTTAGCAAGGAATGTAGCAATAGAATGAGGTTTTAAACTGAAAGAGGGGAGGTTTAGATGTGATATTAGTAAGAAATTATTTACAATGAGCATGGTGAGACACTGTCAAGCAGAGTAGTTGTGGATACCCCTTCCCTAGGAGCATTCAAGCCCAGGCTGGATAGGGCTTTGAGCAACCTGGTCTAGTGAGAGGTGTCCCTTTCTGTGGCAGGAGGGCTGCAACAAGATAATGTTTAAAGTCCCTTCCAACTCTAAACATTCTACGATTCTATGACTCTAAGATTCTGTGATTCACACTGTTTTATATGATAAGCCATAGTCCTGGGGATAGGGGCAGAAGTGAACTCTAGTGTCAACGCTATCTAAAGACAGTAGCATGTGTTTTAACACAAAAAAATTACTTGTCCCTGATGAAGGCTATCTCGCTGTGCTTAGTTAGGTGCTTTTCCATGCCAACATGGCATTTCATCCTTTATCCCTAAGGCAGCTCATGCACTGCTAGCCCAGAAGATAAAATAATGCTAATGTTAGACAGTTTACTGGACATGACCATGTATATCTGAGCTTGATTAATTAGAAATGAACTTTAATAGCCAAATGCAAAGAATCTCTTCTGACATAGTGGCATGAAAAAACATAAGCAACTAGAAAAACAAATTAACAGTCATAAACAAACGTATTTAAATTCCATCTTGCAAAATGGTAAAATGTTTGAGTAGATACAGATCAAGAATGTTTAGTTATGCACTGTGCCTAAGCAAACTGCTCATTTGCTGAGTAAATTAATGTATCAAGCTTTATGTAAAAGTGATGTTAAGTAAAAACTGTTCTTGTATGAAGTTGCAAAGCCTTTGGACTTTTAGCTGTGAGACAGTTGTACTGGCAACAATGATCTTGTCAGCAGTATAAGGCTGCCATCATGCCTCTGATAGTACCTCAGTCACAGTATTGACAGTGACTCAAGTTATTGATCAGAGAGATCACGGTCTCTGATGCAGACACTGGAGAGAGTCCAAGAAACGTTGTAGGAGTTTTCTCCCTTCACAATTTAGTGGTTTTAACTGATTATCTTTAAGGTATTATTTGAAAAATAATGCTCAAGTTTTAGGGGTTGGAAATTCAAGGAATTATTAAATGTGTAAATGACATATGTTGTTGGTTTTCATATTTCTTTCTTTATTATTATCAACAATTCTAGATCTGACAAACATGTAAATAAGTGCATCAGAACAAGCTAATTTTTTTTTTTTTTTTTGTAATGCATGAGGCATCTGTATTCTACAGTTGCTGTGTTGGTTTGTACAAGAAACATTCATTATTTAAAGTTTATGAAGTGCTATGGAGTGTAACTCATTTGTAAATACACTAGATAAATGTTAAGTAGTGTTACTATAAATTTGCAATGACAAAAAAAAATCTAATAATATTATTTTATTGATTTGCTCAAATGACAGCAACAAGCTGGGGTTGTTCTACTTTATAAATGCTTTACTGTTACACTGCTGCAGAACTTGGTATTTTTTAATAATCGTGCCCAGCCCAGGAAAAAATCTGTGTAAAAGTCAAAAGAGTAAGCGTACTCCAAAACAAGGGCCTTTTAAAATACATAAGGAAATAAAGATGTGTCTGAGGAACTCTGGAATATTAATTCCTCTGGTAACAGTTGCAACTTAGTTATTCTGGAAGAATCCCTAGGAGGACCTTGAGAACAACATCAAGAAAACACCAAAATGAAATATAATTTGGAGAAAGACTTTGTTGTTTTCTTTCTGGAGTGTCAGTTTTTGTGAGGATATGTTTGCATATGTCTGCATAGGTTCAGTATGTATCCATCTGGGTTTTTTTTTAAACAGTAAAGCAAGGGGTGATTTGGTGAGTAGCAAGACAATATTAACCAGAAGAGAAAGCTCTTTCCAAGTTGTCCTAACAATGGTGCAGTTTTCTTCAACACACAATAAAACATGTATATATTGAATGAATGTAATTAAATTTCCTAAGATGGGGTAGAGGGTTTCATAACATGTTCATTTCAGTGTATACTAGCTCACTCTTTCTTACTAAAAAAGGATTTTTTATTCAAGATACAGTGGTTTTAGGCACTACAAAAGGAACAAGTCTTACTTTGAATAAGTTAGAAGTATAACTCAGAAGTGCAATGAAATGTACTGTAAATAGAAGTTATGCTCTTTATCACGTATGAGAAAACCTGTTTATAACTCAACCAGCACGTATGAGAAAACCTGTTTATAACTCAACCAGGACACATTCTTTAGCTTAAAAATCTGCTTGGATCCTATTGTGCCTGAAAAATATTTAATGGTAAATGGGGAAAGAAAGGATTTTCATAATTGGCAATGAAATTCATTGTGTTGATTTAGAAGAATAGCATTCCAATGCAAATTAAATAGAACAGACATTACTGCAAAAAGATCTTTATCTGAACTTTATTTGAACTTTCATGTGGCAAAACTTTGCTTTTTGTATCCCATTCAACAGAAACCAAGAACTTTTAACACTTCATGATGACAGTCAGAACTTCACCAGGAAACACATCAACATTGCATGGAGTACGTTGCTGAAATATACATATATCTGAAGGAACAACAAAAGAGCAAAAAGGTTCAATGTATTTTATGAATATCATATCTCCTATCTATGGCTCCTTGAATTCTTTCCTTAAAGATTTAAAGGAGAAAATAGGATGGTGTTTCACCTTTGCTGTTTACAGAGGTTCTAAATGTGGAAATAAAGCATGAGAAAGTATATTGTGTTTCAATCAGTTCTAGGACAACAAACACTTCTGTGGGACATCTGGCTTGATTAAAAATCCAAGATTATTTTTTTTTCCCAAATCATGCACTTAACAGTGATGTGACAAGATATATTGCTGAGTAAGTTATTATACAAATAGTGTAGGATGCAAATAGTGTAGTACAAATATACTTGGGCAGTATTTATATGTCTACAACATTAAAGGGATGATTCTGATGACAAGACATAGATGTCTAGCACTTTCTGAGGTGCCCTAAAGTTTCTGTTACTCCAGAAAAGCTCATCTTTCAACCCCATGTGAGTGACTGGACCTCCTAGGGCACTTATGTGTTATGCATTGTCAATGCTGTATTGCATCCTAAACTAACCATCACTTACACATCTAATCTAATTTAGTCATGTAAGTTCAATTATAGTCAAAAAGACTATGGAAGAAAGAAGAGGTCACCTACAGAGAATGATATCTTAAACAGAAAATATGAGTTGTCATTTCCTCTTTCTGTCCACTAGTATAAGACAGGATGACTACTTTGGTCTATCCCTCAAGTGTCTAGGGAGATGAAACTTACTACAATATATATTTTTAAATATTGTATTAGGAAGTACTTCATCTAAATTTAATTTTCTATCACAAGAATATGCCTTACTTTTTCTTAAAAAAAAAAAAAATAGCGCCTTTCTTCGTATCAGTGAATATTAATGGAAAACTGTGTTCTGTATTGTGGTAGAAGTAATCAAATAAACAACCCCCTCATGCCAAGATTTATCTCCTGAAGCATTATATATTTTATTAAATCACAACTATAACTGTGCTACAAGGACCAAAAAGAAAAAAAAAAAAAAAGTAAAGCAGCAGACATTGTTGCAGTTATGAAATTCGCTAATTCTGCTTTGTAGAAACAAATATTTTTCTTCAGCATCTTTTTGTTCTTGCAGGCTGACACAGTGTTAAATATTAACTATAACAGCAATTAAAACAAGTGTAAAGAGTTGATATATGAAGCATTTATTCATATCCTGAGTCTGAAATGTGATAAAATCATAGAGGTAGAATACATAATTTTATCTGGGGCTTAAAAATAGGTTAAGTCAGAAGGGCATGGTCTCTTAGATGAATACTGTATGCAGTGAAATGCATTGTGATATAACCTCGAATTAAATGACCTTCACTTTTCTGTCAGACATTTGGTGAATATTTTAGCAGTTTGGTCTCAGTCTTTCTTAGCTGTCACAACTTTGTTTAATATTGTTCCTCCTTCTTCCTCCCTTTAGAGTTGTCAGTGAACATCCCAAGTATTTCTGAAGAAGCAGGTCTTCAGGCAATGTTGAAATTTCCATAATGTCAGGATGACGAACGACATCTGCACAGATTGGGTGTCAGGGCAAGGGGTTAGATTCCAAAGGAGGTGGATGTTAGTATGGTAAAAAAGCCAAAAGAGAGAAAATTTAATTTAAATTTCACATACAATTACATATCATCTGACAGACTGTATTTGATTCAAGAAACATGAAAAACTGCAACACGACATAATCAAACCAAGTTCACTTGAGAGAGATTATTTGAGCTAGTGTGGTATATAAACAAATACAAGGGTATAAGAATATGCCGATGAGAAGATAATTATCCATTTGAGGATTCCAATGGCAAAATGTTCAACTACCATGTGCCTAGTTCATGATGTTTCAAGGACCTCTTCACAGAATTATATTAAT